>OX453082.1:4414900-4524799 GCA_949699795.1 Spicauda simplicius | reverse complement strand
TCCAGACGACTCCGGGAAAGACAGCGGTATGTGTATTGTTGTTAAGAACAGACCAGCTGTGGGTCCAGCCATTCACCTCGGTGGACACCGACGGGGCAACGCGCTTAGAGGTCTCTATTTGCGGTCCTTTGGAGATCCCAGAGTCCTCTTTACAGCGCCGAAGACAATCACCCTGGTTTAGGGCAGTAAGAATCCCACATAACCAGGCGTCGCTCCCACAGCGTCGGGTACCACAGTGTGTTTTTTTATATAATTTATAGGCAGACATTTGATCGCAATCTCACCTGATGGTAAGTGATGATGCGGTCGAAGATGTGATACGACAGTGACCAATTACCATCAGGGGAACTACATGCTCGTTTCCTACTTCAAACTTGTAGAATAAAAAATAATAATGATTATACCTTACTGTAGTTTCCATGTATCCGAAATTATTATTATATTAATACGTGAAGCAAAAATTTGTGACGGATTTTTAAGTAATATGCCGCGGACGGATTAGTATGAAACTTTGCACGGTTATAGTGGACGTAGAGAAGGAGTGCAGAATGTTAATATTTTTTTCAAATAATGCATTTTTCATACATAAAATCAACTAAAAACACATTACACACACTGCCTTGCATTTGTCACAAACACATATGTACTTAGTAAATGAAATAGAACATTCAATGTCTTACTATGAAAAGACACAACGTCAAGAATGTCAGATGACATTTGATTTGAATTAGAGAAATATTCGTACTAATTTGGACAATTACGGTCGAATTTCGGCCAATGCTACGGGTGACTAGTAAGTATAATACGGTAGGAAAATTATATTAAAATTAAGCATAAACAAAGCCTTGTAAATTAAGTACAAGTTCATAAAACTTGAAGCCTTGTGACATTTTGAGATAAACGAATTTTACAAGAAACTTGTAAAAAGTTCTTTAAGATGTTATTTGGGAGCTTATGAACTTGTAACTTTTAAAAACAAGGCACTCATAATATAAGTACAACCTCTTATATAAAGAGTGAAAGCTTAATGGTCGTGACTCGCCCTCTTCTTCAGGAGGTCCGAGTTTCAAATCCCAGGCACGCACCGATTTTTTTAAAGTGATGTGAGTATCAGAAATCAATTGTCAATGCTTTACGGTGAAAAAACATCGTGAAAACCGGCCAAGTAAGAGCGGACTCGAGCGCGGAGGGTTCCGTACTATATACAATATTTGGCAAAGATGTCACGTTTGTTGTGTAGGAGCCGGACAGCCGTGGTAGAACCAGTTCGACCGGGGAGGTAGCACCGCCACTATTGACTAGAGAGTTCAAAACGCACTTAGTATGATACGCCCTTAACAAAAATCCCATACACAAGTAAGCATAGCGAAAATCGACTTTATTACCACATATTAAGGTCGCAATTACAATGGTAAGTATTTCACTTTATTACACTGGCACTTGAAACTACAACATAATTAAAGACAACGTAATGGAAAGTAAACTTTATCACAAAGGAACAGAGTTTCATTTTGAACTGCGAAAGTTTATACTCTTTATCGAGCACTCATTTGTAGTTTCGTAGTAAAAGTTAACTATATTCTGTAGATTTGGTTTATTGTTGGTGTTAATCTTGTTTATATTATTAATGCGAGACTGTGATGATGTATGTTACTCTTTTACACAAATTACCGGTCGAATTTTGCTTAAATTTAGCTCACACATAGGTAGTTTATGACCTACCTGTAGTTCCGGGATCAGAATAGGGCTACGGTATCCCCTGCCTGTGGTAAGAGGCGACTAAAAGGGGTTTCCGGGATTGCGAACGTCTAGAGTGGAAGCTCGAACTATACGGTCAGGCGAACCCTGGTAGGGAGGCGGTATGTGTGATCGCATACCGTCCTAAAGACTAGACTGAGCGGTAGGCCCAGCCGCCATCTGGGAGGAGCTCGATGAGGCAACGCGTTCAGAGGACTCCGGTTGCGTTCCTTTGGAGATCCCGGAGTCCTCTTTGAAGCGCCGAGGACGATCACCTGGGGGGTTTTAGTGCGGTAAAAATCCCACATAAACCTGCGTCGCTCCCACGGCGTCTTGTACCTTTTGAAGGTTTCCCCTCGAGGAAAAAAGGGTTACCCAAAGGGTAAGAACGGGGCCTTATTACTGAAACTCAACTTTCCATCTGCCTGTCACTAAGCTGTATGCTGTACTCTTCATAAATAGAAAAAATATTTATATAAGTATTATCATTTTATTATGAAGTAAAATAATAATTTTCACCAATTCGCACTTGGCCAGCGCGGTGGACTATGGCCTAAATTCTCTCATTCTGAGAGAAGACCCGTGCCCAGCAGTGGGACAATAATGGGTTGACGAGAAAATAATAATTTGCCGCCAACAGATAGTCTACTGGGGACACAGCCTAATGCTACTTTTGATTCGACACCTAAAGTCAAAATTTATTGACCCGTTTATTGGAATTTCAATTTTATTTTACTTAAAGTTTTGTGATACGCAAACGTAGAAAAATACGTACGAGTAATTACTAATTTTGTTTTATTTATTTGTACACAAAAAGCGAAAACCACAAAGGCACGTTGCAAAATAACAAATGTAACATTAAGCGGCAATAACCGACGAAATAAACTCGGACGAACTCGACAGCTGAATTTATTTCGTCGGAAGCCACTTCTGCATCGTGATAAATGTATTCACTTAGCGCGAAATGTTGGAAAATCGCGAATGTAAAAGGCTATATGCGTACTGGAGGTTTCACATGCAAATATGTAAATAATAAAAAAAATGTGTGCGTGTACTAGCGTACACTCGTAAGAAGTGAAACTTCTTTATGATTTTATTTAAAAAAAAAAAATACTATATGCAACTTTACAGAAATTGGTTACATAAAGTTAAATTAGATAAAGTTTAATAAAAGGCTTTTATTAAACTTTATCTAATAATCTAATCTATAATAATCTATCTAAAATCACGCGTGGTAGGGATAAGAAAAAGATGGCGCGTAACAGAAAAGATGGTGCGTAACGAAAAAAAAAAGATGGCGCGTAACAGAAAAAGATGGCGCGTAACGAAAAAATGTTACACTAAATTTTTTTCCAACCCCGATAAAGAAGTTTCACTTCAAATAAAAAAAATAAAAATAATAAATAAAAAGCCTTTATTAGTACTTAATGGTACATGAATAAAAAAATGCCTAAGCTTAAACAATACTTTGAATTTTGAAATTAAATTAATATCGGCAAATGGGTGTTAATTAATTGTAGCTTGTCCTCCGACAAAGGCCTCCTTTAAAGACTTCCATGCTATTCTATCTTTTCTTTTTTTTTTAAAGCAAAAAAGTATGAAAATAATCAACTTCAAATAAAACATGACTATGATGGTCGCCTCATGTGAAAGTGTGCCGGCAACCACACCCTTCTATCGAAACGCAAGAAATACTTCACGCTAGAAATAGGTGTGGCGGTGGTACTTCCCCGGTCGAAATACACTATAGAAAGGTGTAGGTAGTTGCCGGCACACTTTCTCGGGAGTAGCAACGCATCGTTGATTGATTTCAGATAGAACCCATGATGTATGAACTTAGTATGAAGTTGATTACAGATGTCTATGGGCGGCAGTGACCACTTACCATCAGGTGGACTGCATGCTCGTTTGCTATTTCAGTCAGATAAAAAAAAAATACACTGGTTCTACCACCCGTTTTCAATACTTACTATAAAAAACTTTTTAACAAAAAATATCTACCGACTTCCATGTCACAAAAAAGTAAAAAATAATTTAAATATATTTTGGTCTAGAACATACTCAGTACTTAGTACATAGTCCTGAAGTCGGTGCTCGACATATTTCGCTGGACGACGGTAACTACGTCCTATATGAGCACCGACTTCAGAACTATGTACTAAGTACTGAGTATGTTCTAGACCAAAATATATTTAAATTATTTTTTACTTTTTTGTGACATGGAAGTCGGTAGATATTTTTTGTTAAAAAGTTTTTATTTTACACTTTTTAGTGACTATATTTTTATGTTTGTATTTAAATAAAGCCTCTAAGTTTGCTTTGTGCATCTACATATTCACAAAAATTAAACATAAAACACTTTTACAATTCATACAAACAGGGCGCCCCCTCTGGAAGTACCCCTCCATCATCAGGGTTGAGGAGTTGAAGGTCAAATTTTTCATCTTATATTGTTGCTTAGTAATCTTATAACATATACGTTAGTACCAGGTGGCTAACTTCTATGGCTCAGGCTTGCAGTACCCTGCATCATCAGGGTTTAGGAGTTGAAGGTCAAAATTTTAATTTTGTGCCTCTGTTTGGTATTATTTTTACATACCCGTAAGCACCAAATTGCCAACTCCTATGGTTTAGAATTGAAGTACCCCTTCATCATCAGGGTCGAGGAGTTGAAGGTCAAAATTTTAATTTTGTGCCTCTGCTTAGTATTATTTTTACATCAAATTTTTCATCTTATGTTTTTGCTCAGTAATCTTATAACATATACGTAAGCACCAAATGGCTTATTCCTATGGTTTTGGCTTTAAGTACCCCTGCATCATCAGGGTTGAGGAGTTGAAGGTCAAATTTTTGTCCCATGAATTTGCTTAACAATTTCATTATATATTCGCAAACATCAAACGACCAACTTTTATAGTTCAGGCTAGCAGTACCCCTGCATCATCAGGATTGAAGAGTTGAAGGTCAAATTTTTCATAGTAAATACCTACATAGTAATTTTATTCTATATTTTACTCAATTGGACTTCTCCAGCTAAGGTTCGGCCGACTATCACTAATTTTATTATTTTGCTCCAAAAAGTTGAAGATCCTATGATTAGAACCTTATCAAACTCTTATCAGACTACCCCTGGAGTACATCCTTTCTAATAAAAAAAGAATCATCAAAATCGGTTGGCGGGATATTGAGTTATTCATACATTTATCGCGTACATTGAAAATGCAAATTTAAGACTTATGCGTTTTTCTTATGGATGCCCTAGTCAAAAAAATACTAAAAAAAAATGGGACCCTATGACACGCACTACCTTTCAAATAAAAAAAAAATCATCTAAATCGGTTCACCCAGTCCGGAGAAATGAGGTAACAAATATAAAAAAAAAAAAAAAAAAATACAGACGAATTGATAACCTCCTCCTTTTTGGAAGTCGGTTAAAAATAGAAATAATCGTACAGAAGCGAAAAGCGGTCTAAACCTTTTGCCATAAATGGTTCTAAATGATTCTAAATGATTCAGAACTCCAAAGCGTACACGTGTTCGAAGTATTCCGACCTACTTCCGTGCATATTTAAAACTTTTCCAATAAACAAAGCCCAAGACAAAACAAACTCATACAGAATCGGTTATCTAAACAAAACACATAAAGCTACTTTGCATGAATAACGCACAATTCAAAATTCATCAATTTTAAGTTAAGATGTGATAACAATCCGGGGGCGTATACCGCCATATCTATCCCTGTAGTTCCGGGACCAGAATAGGGCTACGCTACCCTCTGCCTGTCGTAAGAGGCGATTAAAAGGGGCTTCCAGGGGTTGCAGGCGGCTAGAGTGTGAAGTCGAACCGTCCAGCCAAGCGACCCCAGGTAGGACGACGGCTTGTGTGGTCGCATACTGTCGTAAACACCAGGAGATACGGTGACCTCAAATGCTCACTGGAGAAGAACCCGAAAAGGGCATCACGCTCGGAGGACTCTGGTACTCTTTGCAGCGCTAAGGACGGCCTCTGGAGGGGGGGGGGGGGGGTTAGGGAGATAAAAATCCCACATAACCCGGCGTTGCTCCCACGGCGTCGGGTACCATATGAAGGTTTCCTCCTCGATAACAAAAAAATAAGGCACCGCCATAGTAGTTTGACCGGCGAGGTACCACTGCACCGCCACACTTATTTCTAGCGTAAGCCAGTTCTTGTCTTTCGATGGAAGGCTGTTACCGGCTCATCTTTGTATGAGGTGACCATCTTAATTCTCTGAAAGCATCTAGGATTGACTTTTCATAAAACCTGAACTCAGTTCTAAGAGGCGGCCCACTTTCACATGAGGCGACTATCATAGTCCTCGGGAGTAGCAACGCATCTGTGATTGACTTCAGATGAAACCCATGTTCTGTATGTAGTTGATTACAGGTGTCCATGGGCGGCAGAGACCACTTACCATCAGGTAGACTGCATGGTCGGTTGCTACTTCAGTGAGATAAAATAAAGGTGTGTAAAGTCTACCAATTCGCAATTGGCCAGTGCGGTGGACTATGGCCTAATACTCTCTAATTCTGACAGAAGAACCGTGCCCAGCAATGGGACAATAATGGTTTGACAACAGAACTTGTTCTCTATGAAGTTGCTCACAGATGTTTATGGGCGGCTATGACCACTTACCACCAGGTTAACTGCTAGTTTGCTACTTCACTACATAGTACACTACATACTTCACTACAGCAAAGTCGCTTCCCGCTGTCTGTCTCTATGTATACTTAGATCTTTAAAACTACGCTACGGATTTTAATACATTTTTTTTAATAAATAGAGTGATTTAACAGGAAGGTTTTTATGTATAATACATGAATAATATAGTGTAGGAACACTGATAATTTTATTTTTTTTACTTTTAGGAGGAACAATATTCGCCGGTTCAACTAGTCATCTTATAAAAAAAACTGAAACGATTCCAATAATAATTCACAAGTTACGTCAAGCCGTTTAAGCTGTAAAACGTGCTAAAGAAAATTACGTACATATTGTTGACGTATAGTAAGCAAAACTTACAGTAACTAACTGTACTTTGAAAGTTTTGTTAAAGTTTAGCTGAACTACTCACTTCGAAGAACGGGTATTTATATAACGAGGTATTCAAACTACGTTGAGTAATGTGAGGGTACATTCTTTATAGGGTTTCTTACCCAAGGCGACTAAAAGGGTTTTCCGGGGTTGCGAGCGGCTAGAGTGGGAGCTCGAACCCTTCGGTCAGGCGACCCCGCGAAGTACGGCGGTATGTGTGGTCGCATACCATCGTAAAGACCAGACGAAGCGGTGGGACCAGCCGCCCATTTGTGAGGAGACCGAAGGGGCAACGCGCTCAAAGGACTCCAGTTCATTTGGTGATCCCGGAGTGCTCATTGTAGCGCCGAGGACGGTCACCGGGGGAGTTTTAGTGCGGTAAAAATCTCACATAACCCTGCGTCGCTCCCAAGGCGTCGGGTACAATTTGAAGGTTTCTCCATCGAGTAAAAAAGGGTTACTTACCCAAAGGGTAAGAACGGGGCCTTATTACTGAAACTCTACTTTCCATGTGCCTGTCACTAAGCAGCATGTCATGAAATGTGATAAATTACGGTAATAGAAATCACCCATAATGGATTTCATTATACAGTAATACCCCGAACTTACGCGATAGGCAACCGCGTGACTGATAACCGCGTAAGTCGAATTCGCGTAAGTCGGGGTGCAAGAAATACGTAACACAAAATAAAATTTAACTGACATACAATTACATAGTGTTACTATTCCACACTCTTATTTAATAGTGTAGGATAGTTAGGATATGTAATCTATACTATAGAGATTGTGTGACGCAGCTGGCACTCAATAAAAGACAAATTGAGGAGATTTGAAAACCGCGTAACTCCGAATTCGCGTAAGTCGGGGTAGCGTAAGTCGAGGTATACTTGTAAATTTAAATTTAAAAATCCCTTTAATATCACAGTTTTAGTGTACCGTAATAACTAAATATTGATTGCAGACATTTAATCATACAGTTTTGTATTTTTGGTAAACATGGAAAGAGTGTATCCATCAGGCAACAATAAAACCAAAAGAGTGACTTCAACGGGATAAGAGCAAGGGTGGTTCATAAAACCACTCTTCAAGGCATTAATGTGTAGTATTTGTTAGTCACCTTGTAATAAAATGTGCCCGTGATTTATACGATATTTGTCGAATCGCCAAGATAATATGTTAATGACAGTTTTTAGAAATAAATATTCTACGCGCAAAATTGGTGAATTAATTCAGTGCTGAACAATTATTATTATTTTATTTTTGTATTATCATTAAACATAGTTTTATTTTTATTTTAATTATTATAATTGTTATATTTACTTTTGTTTCTAGTATATATTTCTAGTCTTAGTTCATAGTTAATTGTTAGAGTTCATGTCACAGGTGCCTGGTCCTAGCAATATATCTTCGTTTACTAACCATTCTGGCGACACTTCATTTGACTTCGTTCAATGCCCATACTGCTCTCATACAAAATTACTTAAAGGTCGTAGAGGCCTCAACATACATATCGGGAAGTCCCATAAAAATTCACATATAAACAATGATGTTCCAATTAATTCTCCCTTTAATCAATCTATCAATTCATCTATTCCACCCCATTTTGATGATATTTCCAGCAAAGAGCCCTTTTGGAAATATTTATACAAATTAAAAAGATCTATTCCTATTGTTAAACGTATTCCAAAAGGTGCTCGTATTTCCGTTGCAACCAAATTATCCCAAGTTATAAGAAATATTTTAAAGGAAAATTCGATTAATTATTGGGAGCAGTATTTTACCTTTTCATATAATATTTTACACGCAGCTTGTGATCCTTCGGCAAAGCAAATTTCAATTACACAAAAAATTAAAAATAATTGTTTAAATCCTAAAACTAATAACATTGTAATAGAAATAAGGAAGCAATTTCATCCATCATCAATTTTTCATACTGTAGAAAAGAAAATAAATGATGGGGATATCAAAGGTGCTTCTACTCTGCTCTTCTCAAATGACGTTGTCGCCCCCGATTCCACGGAAACACTTTCAGCTCTACGTCTTAAACACCCCTCACCTACGAGCAATTCTTCATTGCTTGATGTTCTTTCCCCTAATTCTAATATTAATACTTCTTTAACAGTTTCACCTAAAGAAGTTTACAAGGCGATTATGTCATTCAAAAATGGTTCTGCCGGTGGGCTAGATGCTCTTACGCCGCAGCATTTTAAAGACCTTGTGTGCGGCGCAACCGGTGACTCCGGTAGAACCTTGCTGAATGACATAACTAATGTTATCAATTTCATGCTTTCAGGAAAAGTCAACCCTAAAATATTACCTGTTATTTATGGTGCAAATTTAGTTGCTTTAAAAAAGAAAGATGGAGGTATTCGCCCCATAGCTATTGGGAACACTTTAAGAAGAATAGCTTCTAAAGCATACTTTACTACATATAGTCAGCACATCCTCCCTTCATTAAAACAAAAATTCCAGCCTATTCAACTAGGTTTCGGTTCAAAAGGAGGTTGTGAGGCAGCTGTACATAGCCTTAGAAGTTTTTTGCTCAAGGGTGATGTTGATGTTATTTTAAAAGTTGATGTTAAAAACGCTTTTAACTCTATAGACCGCAGCAATCTGCTTAACGAAATTAAAAATAATGTTCCGGAAATATATCCGTATTTATTACAGTGTTACGGTGTTCCAACCAATCTTGTATATAACAACAATTTAGTTGAGTCTGCGGTCGGTTGTCAACAAGGGGATCCACTTGGGCCAGCGATTTTTAGTTTAGCCATTCATCCCATTATTTCAAAATTACAATCAAAATTGAACATGTGGTATTTGGATGACGGGACTTTAGGAGGCGATACCAATACTGTTTTTGATGATTTTATATTTTTGTCTGATTCTTTAAAAAAAATTGGCCTCGCGTTGAATTTTTCAAAGTGTGAAGTTTTTATTTCTGATTCATTACCTATTGATATTAGAAAAATAATTTTACAAAAGTTCCATTCTTTTTCTCTTGATATACAAATTGTAGATAAGAAGTCACTGCGCCTACTGGGGTCTCCCGTTTTAGAAGATTCTATTCCCCTCTTTTTTGATGAACTGTTATCCAAATTTGAAACCATTTCTGATCGTTTATGCAAAATTAAAATTCACATGGCTTATCATATTATTCGATTTTGTATTTTTATTCCCAAATTTACTTACTTTTTAAGATGTTGTCCAGCTTGGAAATTTTTAAACTTACTTTCAATTTTGGATTCTCATATATTGAAAATTCTTTCCAATATTTTAAATTGTAACTTGGATGATAGATCATGGGCCCAGGCCTCTTTACCTATTCGGTTTGGTGGTCTGGGTATCAGAAAAGCTACATCTGTTGCTTTACCGGCATTTCTGTCTTCTGTACATAGCTCGAGTTCTCTTTTTGAAAAAATTACACTTGCATCTTTAGGCCCTACAGAAATCTCTTATTGCACGGATGCTAGGAATGCTTGGTCCAAAGCTTGCCCTGGTGAATCCCTACCTGTAGACCTGAATGTTCAAAAGCTTTGGGACAAGCCACTTTGTAGAATTTCGCACACCACTTTACTAAATTCAAGTGCTTGCCCTGCAGAGCGTGCTCGTCTTCTTGCTGTTTCTGTTAAAGAATCGGGACTGTGGTTAGACGCAATTCCTTCCCAAAATTTAGGGACACTTTTAGATGACACATCTTTTTCTATTGCTGCCAGCCTGCGACTGGGTCTCCCTATCAATCATCCTCATTGTTGTCCTTGCGGAATGCAGGTAGACCACTTAGGACATCACGGGCTCTCTTGTCGTCGTAGCGCCGGTCGTCAATCGCGCCACGCTTCCCTGAATGATGTCATTCGTAGGGCCCTTGCTACCGTCAACGTACCGGCTCAATTAGAGCCGAACGGTGTTGTACGTGACGATGGTAAGAGGCCAGACGGATTGACGTTAATTCCGTGGAAAAATGGGAGGTGTCTAGTTTGGGATGCTACATGCGTTGACACACTGGCACCCTCCCATCTTCATCTTTCGTCGAGGGCAGCTGGTGTTGTGGCGACCGACGCGGAAATACGCAAGCTGCAGAAATATGTAACTCTCAGTCGAGACTACATATTTCTGCCGTTTGGTGTGGAGACGATGGGACCGTGGGGTTCTGACGCTCGATCTTTCTTCAAGCACCTTTCGCAAAGGCTTATCGAGTGCACCAATGACCAAAGGGCTGGCTCTTACCTCGGGCAAAGGATTAGTATTGCCATCCAACGAGGCAATGTGGCCAGCGTTTTGGGTACGCTTCCCAAGGTCAATAATTTAGATGAAGTTTTTTATATATAATGTTTTTATTTTTTCTTTTTAATATAGGTTATTATATTAATTTATATGGTGTAAATATATATTTTAGTTTAAGTTAGTTTACATTTTACTTTAATATAAAATATGTTATTTAATATCGCTTGATAATATAATAAATAAAGTTAAATTAGATAAAGTTTATTATAAGGCTTTTATTAAACTTTATCTAATAATCTAATCTATAATAATCTATCTAATATCACGCGTGGTAGGGATAAGAAAAAGATGGCGCGTAGCGGCAAAAAAAGATGACGCGTAATAGAAAAAGATGGCGCGTAACGAAAAAAAAAAGATAGCGCGTAACAGAAAAAGATGGCGCGTAACGAAAAAATGTTACACTAAATTTTTTTCCAACCCCGATAAAGAAGTTTTACTTCAAATAAAAAAAATAAAAATAATAAATAAAAAGCCTTTATTAGTACTTAATGGTACATGAATAAAAAAAATGCCTAAGCTTAAACAATATTTAGAATTTTGAAATTAAATTAATATCGGCAAATGGGTGTTAATTAATTGTAGCTTGTCCTCCGACAAAAGCCTCCTCTAAAGATTTCCATGCTATTCTATGTTTTCTTTTTTTATATAGCAAAAAAGTATGTAAATAATCAACTTCAAATAAAACATGACTATGATGGTCGCCTCATGTAAAAGTGTGCCGGCAACCACACCCTTCTATCGAAACACAAGAAATACTTCACGCTAGAAATAGGTGTGGCGGTGGTACTTCCCCGGTCGAAATACACTATAGAAGGGTGTAGTTGCCGGCACACTTTCTCGGGAGTAGCAACGCATCGTTGATTGATTTCAGATAGAACCCATGATGTATGAACCCAGTATGAAGTTGATTACAGATATCTATGGGTGGCAGTGACCACTTACCATCAGGTGGACTGCATGCTCGTTTGCTATTTCAGTCAGAAAAAAAACTACACTGGTTCTGCCACCCGTTTTCAATACTTGCTATAAAAACAGAAATAATCGAACAGAAGCGAAAAGTGGTCTACACCTTTTGCAATATGCTAATAATATAATGATTCTAAATGATTCAAAACTCCAAAGCGTACACGTGTTCGAAGTGTTCCAACCTACTTCCGTGCATATTTAAAACTTTTCCAATAAACAAACCCCAAGACAAAACAAACTCATACAGAATCGGTTATCTAAACAAAACACATAAAGCTACTTTGCATGAATAACGCACAATTCAAAATTCATCAATTTTAAGTTAAGATGTGATAACAATCCGGGGGCGTATACCGCCATATCTATCCCTGTAGTTCCGGGACCAGAATAGGGCTACGCTACCTTCTGCCTGTCGTAAGAGGCGATTAAAAGGGGCTTCCAGGGGTTGCAGGCGGCTAGAGTGTGAAGTCGAACCGTCCAGCCAAGCGACCCCAGGTAGGACGACGGCTTGTGTGGTCGCATACTGTCGTAAACACCAGGAGATACGGTGACCTCAAATGCTCACTGGAGAAGAACCCGAAAAGGGCATCACGCTCGGAGGATTCTGGTACTCTTTGCAGCGCTAAGGACGGCCTCTGGAGGGGGGGGGGGGGGTTAGGGAGATAAAAATCCCACATAACCCGGCGTTGCTCCCACGGCGTCGGGTACCATATGAAGGTTTCCTCCTCGATAACAAAAAAATAAGGCACCGCCATAGTAGTTTGACCGGCGAGGTACCACTGCACCGCCACACTTATTTCTAGCGTAAGCCAGTTCTTGTCTTTCGATGGAAGGCTGTTACCGGCTCATCTTTGTATGAGGTGACCATCTTAATTCTCTGAAAGCATCTAGGATTGACTTTTCATAAAACCTGAACTCAGTTCTAAGAGGCGGCCCACTTTCACATGAGGCGACTATCATAGTCCTCGGGAGTAGCAACGCATCTGTGATTGACTTCAGATGAAACCCATGTTCTGTATGTAGTTGATTACAGGTGTCCATGGGCGGCAGAGACCACTTACCATCAGGTAGACTGCATGGTCGGTTGCTACTTCAGTGAGATAAAATAAAGGTGTGTAAAGTCTACCAATTCGCAATTGGCCAGTGCGGTGGACTATGGCCTAATACTCTCTAATTCTGACAGAAGAACCGTGCCCAGCAATGGGACAATAATGGTTTGACAACAGAACTTGTTCTCTATGAAGTTGCTCACAGATGTTTATGGGCGGCTATGACCACTTACCACCAGGTTAACTGCTAGTTTGCTACTTCACTACATAGTACACTACATACTTCACTACAGCAAAGTCGCTTCCCGCTGTCTGTCCCTATGTATACTTAGATCTTTAAAACTACGCTACGGATTTTAATACATTTTTTTTAATAAATAGAGTGATTTAACAGGAAGGTTTTTATGTATAATACATGAATAATATAGTGTAGGAACACTGATAATTTTATTTTTTTTACTTTTAGGAGGAACAATATTCGCCGGTTCAACTAGTCATCTTATAAAAAAAACTGAAACGATTCCAATAATAATTCACAAGTTACGTCAAGCCGTTTAAGCTGTAAAACGTGCTAAAGAAAATTACGTACATATTGTTGACGTATAGTAAGCAAAACTTACAGTAACTAACTGTACTTTGAAAGTTTTGTTAAAGTTTAGCTGAACTACTCACTTCGAAGAACGGGTATTTATATAACGAGGTATTCAAACTACGTTGAGTAATGTGAGGGTACATTCTTTATAGGGTTTCTTACCCAAGGCGACTAAAAGGGTTTTCCGGGGTTGCGAGCGGCTAGAGTGGGAGCTCGAACCGTTCGGTCAGGCGACCCCGCGAAGTACGGCGGTATGTGTGGTCGCATACCATCGTAAAGACCAGACGAAGCGGTGGGACCAGCCGCCCATTTGTGAGGAGACCGAAGGGGCAACGCGCTCAAAGGACTCCAGTTCATTTGGTGATCCCGGAGTGCTCATTGTAGCGCCGAGGACGGTCACCGGGGGAGTTTTAGTGCGGTAAAAATCTCACATAACCCTGCGTCGCTCCCAAGGCGTCGGGTACAATTTGAAGGTTTCTCCATCGAGTAAAAAAGGGTTACTTACCCAAAGGGTAAGAACGGGGCCTTATTACTGAAACTCTACTTTCCATGTGCCTGTCACTAAGCAGCATGTCATGAAATGTGATAAATTACGGTAATAGAAATCACCCATAATGGATTTCATTATACAGTAATACCCCGAACTTACGCGATAGGCAACCGCGTGACTGATAACCGCGTAAGTCGAATTCGCGTAAGTCGGGGTGCAAGAAATACGTAACACAAAATAAAATTTAACTGACATACAATTACATAGTGTTACTATTCCACACTCTTATTTAATAGTGTAGGATAGTTAGGATATGTAATCTATACTATAGAGATTGTGTGACGCAGCTGGCACTCAATAAAAGACAAATTGAGGAGATTTGAAAACCGCGTAACTCCGAATTCGCGTAAGTCGGGGTAGCGTAAGTCGAGGTATACTTGTACATAACCCTGTGGTCTGTAACTCTTAACATTATACTTACCACAGGTGAGATTATTCCAGCATTTTGGTTTTAGCGCTTAGTAACCACTCGCGACACTGTTAACTTTGTAAGTCGAGCCACTTACACAAAACTAACAGCGGGATTAGTATAATGCACTTCTCTCGCTACAATTCGTTTTTACTGTTATGAGGGTATTAAATGTTTACATTACCTGCATTTAAGGGAAACTGGTACAATTATGAAAATACTAACTTTTTGAGGAAAAGCCAGGTTATGTGAGATTTTAAGTGAATATACCTTTGTGGCGTCAATGTGAGTATAGGGAGAGAGATATAGCGAAACTCCGGAAGCTCTGATAGAAGATACCAGTGCTTTCCTTGCGGCCCAGCCGCCCATCTGGAAGGAGCCCAATGGGGCAACGCGCTCAGAGGATTCCGGTTGCGTTCCTTTGGAGATCCCGGAGCCCATGTCCATGGCCGGCAGTGACCACTTACCATCAGGTGGACTGCATGTTCGTTTGATACTTCAATCTTTTTAAAAAAAAAGCATAACAATTCAGTAAACTCGTTTTTTACTAAAAGATAGTTCATATAAAAATCAATTCAGCATTGCCCGTAGTTGATCTAACAGACAAATCCTTTATCGCAAGATCTGTATTAAATTATACTCAATTGAACTGAAGAACAAATAACAAATAAAAATAAGGTGTGTGTGCGATTCACACACGATAGAAGTGAAACTTCAGTAAATCGAGAAAAGAATATCTAAAAATACTGACAAAGACACTGTTAAAGAATAACAAACCACGCTGACATCTTACTAAAAAGCTGTAATACGCAGCCGCATACAGTGTAAAGTAGCTCACGTACTTTTCACATATACTAACACACGTTAAATGCTCAAATACAAGCAAGTATTAAACTGTGTGTTCTCTCGCTTTGGCTCACTAATTACAGGCGACTATGCTTAGAAGACGGGAGTGGGGACGTGTGTATATTTCTGTCTCATTGTTTACCGGCTTCATTCTACACATTTTTGTATTTGTGTCTCTTACCTGTCGTTTTTTCCGTTGCATCAGGTTTGAAATCACAACGATTCTAAAGAAGTTTCACTTCAACAAACGAAAGCCTCACTTTTATTTCATAACACGCGCTCAAATATATGTATGGGGACACGCATTTGAACTAAAAGTTTCCTAACTATCTCATTTTATCGTTGAATCGCAGTGATTGCCCAAAGCCCGGGAGTCGAACGGGGACGTGCGATGCATGTTAACGTCACTTTCAGGTTCTTATATAACGAATTGTATTTACATGAAAGATAGTTCGTTTTGTCAGTTCTTTTTAAAGAACCGTTTGTAGTTATCCGAGGCACTTGATACATGTGTTTCTGTGTTATAACAGTGTAATTCAACGGCAGGTAAAGGTGGTAGAACCAATGTAGTTCGACCGGGTTAGTACCACCGCCACACCTATTTCTAGATTGAAGCATTTCTTGCATATAAAAACACTGGAAACACAAATAACTCGTAATTAATTTAAGATTTTAACCACTTCCTTATTAAAGATTGTGTCACAAGTTCACGCTAATAATCTGAAATCAGTATAGATAACATCGAGAAGCACTGTTAGTACGAAATAGTTTTAATTTAATATGTGCGCTCAAAATAATTCAGCTTAATTGACCATTCAATAAACACTTACTCTGGAAAGGAACTAAAGGGCACTAAGCTAGGGAAGAGTATTCATATTGAAGCCACAAAAATGGTTCTAGTGAGTAAAAATCTCACATAACCTGGCTTTCCTCAAAAAGTTTTGCTAAATTGCAGCAGTTAGCCATAATTGCAGGTAATGTAAACATTTAATACCTACCCTCATAAGCGTAAAAACTAATTGTAGCAACAAGGTGCATTACACTAATCCCGATAGTTTCGTGTAAGTAGGTTGGCTTACAAAGTTGGCAGTGTCGCGAGTTGTTAAGCGCTGAAGCCAAAAGTGGTGGATTAATCTCACCTGTGTTGTTAGAGGATATCGGATCAACGTTACCGTGCCAGAAAAGATTAAGTATAATGGTTAGTACACTAAAGACTAACCTAGGAAGTAAAGCGAAAATATAGTTTTCTAAAGTAACAAGTAACATTGTAACAAAAGACTCGACTGTTTTTTTATAAGATTGAAGTGGAAACGAGCACGCAGTCCACTAGATGGTAGGTAAGTGGTCTCTGCCGCCCATAGACAATTTTAGCTAAGCAACTTCATATAGAATATGAGTTCTTTCTAAAGTCAATTACAGATGCGTTGCCACTCCCGAGGACTAGGATGGTAGCCTAAAATAAAAGTGTATCCAGAACTACACCCTTCCATCGAAACTGTTCCACATTAGAAATAAGCTGTGCGGTGGTCCGCATAACTTATTCCTAACTGCCACCGGTGAGGTATCAACGCCGGTCGAACAATACTGTTTCAACCGTCGAATAATACTGTTATAGTATTTATTATTTTCATAATTATTATTATGTTGAGGAGGAGGAGGCTTCGCAATCAAAATGGTTAAGATTTGTTGAACAGTCGTGTAATCGTGTAAGTCGTTAGTTACAAAAAATCCATATTGAACCGAAATCTATAGAGCGCGTGATTTGTTTTTTTATTCGGGGCATAGACAACCGGCGCGTGGATTCCAGGCGTAGACATGCCCCCGGCCTTGGAAGCTGTAGCTTTCAATGATGTTCATCTGCTTGCACTGGAAGTGGGCATATCTTGGACCAAGCTCTCCGAACGATGCCCGATGAAGTTTGTATTTCAGCAACTCTTGAAACACCGTCTTGTCCAGGGAAGACAGATGTGATTCTGCCAAGATTCCATTTAAGAGGCGGTGAAGTTGTGTCCTTTATGACGACTAATGTACCGACGTTGATATTGGACTTGTTGGATTTCCATTTAGTTCTCGTCTGAAGTTCGGACACGTACTCCTTCGACCAGCGGCTCCAAAACTGCTGACGTAGTTGCTCCACTCGTTGATATCGTGATAATGTATGCATGGGTTTAGATTCAAGGTCAGCGCAAACAGGTGCAGTCAGCGGACGACCAACCAAGAAATGAGCAGGGCTGAGAGGTAATAGGTCTTGTGGATCAGGGGAAAGAGGGGTCAGAGGACGAGAATTTAGGATAGCCTCAACCTGTGCTAACAACGTACTAAATTCCTCAAAAGTTAAATGAGCATCGCCGACCACTCGCCGAAGATGGTATTTGCAACTTTTAACTCCAGCTTCCCATAACCCACCAAGATGAGGAGAATATGGCGGAATAAATTTAAATTTAATGCCTTGACTTGCTGCGTAATCGATTATTTCATTAGAACAAGTAGATAGAAATTTAGTGAAATCATTCATGAGGCCAACAAAGCATTTACCATTGTCCGAATATATTTCCGAAGGCTTAGAACGACGTGAGATAAATCTTTTTAATGCTAGAAGATACGCGTCAGTAGTGAGATCGCTTACAAGCTCTAAATGGATAGCTCGTGTAGCAAAGCATACAAACAAACAAATGTAGGCCTTCACAGTCTTCGCTCCCCTACCTTTTCTGTTTAAAATGAGCACTGGGCCAGCATAGTCTACACCACAGTACATGAATGGATAGCCTGGACTCAAACGTTCCTTAGGTAAATTGCCCATGATAGGAGCCGGTGTCTTGCCTCGTATACGTGTACACAGCACACAATCATGAACTATTTTCCTAGCTAGATTACGTCCTCCCACTGGCCACCATTTTTCCCTTAGTGTAAATAATAGTAGTTGTGGAGCGGCATGTAGTAATTTTGTATGTTCGTGACGAAATAATAATGTCGTGAAATGATGTTTCGACGAAATTAAAATTGGATGTTTTTTATTGTAACTAAATTCCAAGGAATTGCTAATACGACCCCCTACTCGAATAATATTGTTATTATCAAGGAATAAATTTAAATTAGACAAATTATGTTTGGTTGGTAATGCTTTATTATTATTTAGAATTCTGAATATATCTGGAAATGATTTTAATTGACAGAAATAAATTAATTTATTGAGTGATTCCTCAAGCTCTTCGACGCTCAGAGGCCCTATACGTGGGTTATCTTTATTAATTGTATTGTATATTACGCGTTTTAAACGAGCGACACCACGAATCATGCGATTGAAGTGAGAAAATCTCTCAAAAGGAAATTCGAACTGCTGTTCAGCTGTGTAAGTTACGTGTGAAATGTGAATGTGTGAAATCTGTGTTTTGTGTAGTTTTTATTTCAGGTAAGTCTTGTAATGACAAGTTATCATAAGTGAAAGAATTTGTGTATTGCGATTCACGAAGGAATTCCGGACCAGACCACCACATATTAGTTTTCATAAGCATATCTAATGCTAGACCCCGCGATACCAGGTCAGCTGGGTTGTCTTTGCCGCTGACGTGCTGCCATGCATGTTCCTTCGTCAATTCGCGTATCTCCGCGGTTCTATTCTAGACAAAAGGTTTTAACAAGCTCGGTGTCATTCGTAACCACCCTAATACAATAGTAGAATCTGTCCAAAATACAACGCTTTGAAAACTGCAACGCAACGATTCTATTATCTTAGTATATAATTTCGCTCCTAATAAAGCGCCGCATAGTTCTAATCTCGGAATACTAGTTGGCTTAATAGGTGCAACCTTACCTTTTGAACATAACAATTTGACGTCGATTGTATTATTTTGATTACAACTGCGAATATAAGCGCAAGCGCCGTAGCCTAGCTGCGATGCGTCGGTAAATATGTGCAGTTCTATATAATTAGGACATACACCTAAAACATGTCGCGGAATACGTAAACTATGAAGTACTGCCAGTGATGTTTCGAACTGTTTCCAAGCATATGCAATATCGTTGGGAACCGGTTCATCCCAATCAAGTTTTAACAACCATAATTTTTGCAATAGAATTTTACCCGTCATTATAGTCGGACTAAGTAAACCGAGTGGGTCAAAAATTTGGGAAACACTGGACAGTATGAAACGCTTTGTAATTCTTGTAGTGTAATTTTTAAATTCTGTGTGATAAAGCAACTCATCAGAAGTATTGTTCCAAAATTTGAATCAAAGTTAAATACCCATTTGCGTAAAGGAAAGCAACCAAGAGCCAATGTTTTCTTTGTATTCTTGCATATTTGTAAAATATGTTGTATAGAATCAGATCCTGTAATCATGTCATCAACATAAAAGTCCTCATCTATAACTCGCTTAACGTCAGGGTCACTACACTCTGCTGCCAGCTGCTTTAAACATCTTACTGTAAGGAACGGAGCAGAGGCAGTGCCGTATGTGACAGTGTTTAATTTGTAAAAGCCTAGAGGTTCGTTAGGGTTGTCGCGCCACACTATCATTTGAAGTTCACGTTGATGTTCATCGACTAAGCACTGTCGATAAGCCTTCTCTATATCCGCACATACCACGAACCTATGTTGACGAAATCTTAACAAGATTGCTAGCAAGTCCCCTTGTATGGGTGGCCCTACAAGTTGCAACTCATTAAGTGAAATATCTGAAGTAGATTTTTGACTAGCATTGAACACAACTCTTAGTTTTGTTGAACTGCTATGTTCACGAAAAACACCGTGATGCGGCATAAAATAGTGTGGTGTTTGGTAAGAATTTACTCGACTCATATGACCCAAATCGATATATTCATGAATAAAATCGGTGTACATTTTTTTGTAAACCGGTTTTTGCTGTAAACGTTTTTCAAGTGTTAAAAAACGCCGCTCAGCAATCGCATACGTATCGCCTAAGACGTCAGGTGAGCGCTTAAAGGGAATTTTAACACAAAACCTACCATTTGCCACACGCTTAGTATTTTCAACAAAGTGTTTTTCGCTTAAGACCTCTTCTTCACTGAGTACATTGGCTTTTGGTAGTTCCTCGAGTTCCCAAAACTGCTTCAACTGCGCCTCAATAGATTGAGTAAAATTGCAATGAATTGTATTAACGCTTTTTGAATTTGTCGCATAAATAGGTCCAGATATAATCCAGCCTAATTTTGTATTTTGAAGGAAAGGCCCGCTTTGTAATCGAATTTTTCCTTCACTTAATAAGTCCCAAAATGCATCAGCACCTATTAAAATATCGATTTGTTGACTTTCGTAAAAAGTCGGGTCCGCTAATCGTATATTGTTAGGTAATTGTAATTGTAAAATATCGCTTTGTATTGTAGTAGGCGGCAACGATGACGTAATCTCGTGCATCACCAAACATTGTAAACGCGTAAAGAAAGGACTGGACAACGCTTTAATCTCAATATTACACGATTGCGTAGTGTTTGTAATTGAGTTTCCAATACCTTTGACATGAACAGTAGACTGTATCGTAGTTAAATTAAGTAAATCGCATAATCGCTTTGTAATAAAACATCTTTCGCTTCCGCAGTCAAGGAGTGCGCGCACAATATGAATATTATTATTATGGCCGACTATCTCAACAAGTGCGGTTGATAATAACACCGGGTGCACAACAGACGAACCATCGCTTTGTATTTGGTCGTCTAAGTGTGCGGTATGCGTATACGTATAGTTATCGCTAGTTGAATATTTTTCTGCATAAGAAACCGGTTTGTTATCTGCGATCGAGACCGATGCGCCTGTAGTGGCGCTCAGCTGATCGTCATGTATTAATGTATTATGTCTCTGATTGCATTTACGACAGGAACCAAATCTGCAATTGGATGACGTATGCCCTGAACGTAAACAGTTAGAACATAAATTGTTTTGTTGTATAAATTTTAATTTATCTTGCAACTTCAAATCGAGAAAAGTTTTACAAGTGTAAATAGGATGATTGTTATTGCATACTAAACATGCACGCGTCTTTTTATTTTGTTGTGTTTGTGAAATAGGTGTCACTGGTGAAACATGGCAGTGAACCTTTGATATAGGTACTTGTTTTAACCCTTTATTAGAACTGTGAGTAACCTGTAACGTTTCTAACATGTCTGCCCTATCTTTTAAAAACTTAAGTAAATGTTCTAATTTTATAATGGGTGTTTCTGCCTGAGAACAGCTGTCATTGTTGTCCACGGGTATGGAGCCTCGAAATTGCTCCCACTCGCGTTCTGTAGTGCTGTCTAATTTAGAAACAACCAAATAAATTATTAAAGTATCCCATGAATCGACTGGCTCGTGTAACAATTTAAGTGCGCGTAAATTTTTTAAAATGTTGTCGATTAGTTTCCGAATCTGTGCAGGGGATTCTTTATTAATATTTTGTAATGAGAATAAGGCCTTGACATGATTATGAACTAGCAACCTAGTGTTATTATACCTATTGCAAATTAAATCCCAGGCAACCGAATAATTATTTGAAGAAAATTCTAAAGAATCTATTACCGTTGATGCGATGCTTTTTAGAGAAGATTTTAGATAATGAAATTTTTGAATGGGTGTAATGTCTGTATTATTGTGTACTAAGGAAATAAATGTATCCCTATATTCTAGCCAGTGCTCAAATGACCCATCAAAGGTAGGCATAGCTATGGTAGGCAGTTTTACAGCGTGTAAATTAGCATTAGAACAAGAAGCAGCCTCACCAGACGAAAGCAAACTTTTAGCTTGTGCTACTATTGAATAGTATGAATTTTCAAAGCCTTCACGCAATTCTAGCTGTTGGAAAAGCTCATGATCATTCACTGACACTTCTATTTCGCTTTGAATTAAGTTAAATTCTTTAAAGAAGTCAGAAGCACCCGCGATACGCATTTCAAGCTCTTTTCGCTTATTTGGTATTGAATTTACTTGTTTTAAGTCTAAATTATTAATATATTTTGTAAAAATAGTTAATCTGCCTCTAATTACACCCCGTTTTTTATTCAATTCGTGTATACGATCGCCATTTTGAGAACTAGCACTTTTAGGAGATTTTTCTGGAATAAGTAATTTATCGGTGCTCATCTTGGTGAAATATAGAAAGACACGGTGTACGTGTAGGAGTACTTACAATTTTAAGCTGCCAAACCTCGGCTCGCAGAAAATACCGCGCAATTTCACCTCGAGATGATGACACGTTGGCGTTGCCGTTAGCGTAAAATCGTTGTAATACTGGAATTGTATAATAGTACGGTATTAACACAGGTAGGCGGTAAGGATAGGAAGGAAACTGGCGGCTGTCTCACCGAAATGCACTGATTGCGTTGCTGATCACTCCGTCCACGTATTGAAGTTGCAATATGTTGTCGTATAGTTTTCTTCGGTCGTATTGAGAATTTTGACGAATTGTCCGCTTTATTGTTCGCTTCTATTGTATTCGTTTCTTGTATCCGGCTCGAAGGACCACTATGTTGAGGAGGAGGAGGCTTCGCAATCAAAATGGTTAAGATTTGTTGAACAGTCGTGTAATCGTGTAAGTCGTTAGTTACAAAAAATCCATATTGAACCGAAATCTATAGATTTTTATTGAATTTTAATGTTGTAATGTCTACTAGTAAAAATATTTTAATCTTAGAATCTTTGTACACCGGATAACCGGTAGAGTATGCAGAACTAAATATTATTATATAAATTCTCAACTTTATATACGCATGCTGTAACAAATAAATAAATTCATTCATTCATACCACCTGGTGTACTGCAGCACCAGCTGCTCAATACCGATTATAATTAGGTTGTCCCTTTGATATAAGTATGTACCTACTTAGTTGATTTCAATGACATGAAGGTATGTTGTAATCCGTCAAGCTGTTCGGGCTGTAGCGCGTGTCAAAGAAATGGACATTCAGACAATATACATTCATACAATCAAACATTCATACATACATAAATACCTACGATCGAAAAACATTACTATAACATTATTAATCTCCTGTCATAGTCCAGTAAAAAGTTGATATAGGTAAAGTTAAGGTGTAAGGTGAATTACACATAATTAATCTTAACTGTACATTTGTAAAATTGTAAGTCGAATATTATTTAGATAATATAATAAAATAAATACACAGGCGATACAGTAATACAGTATAGTGAATCAATTTTTATATTAATAACCAACAATATTTTCTTTACACACTAGGACATTAAAGAAAATAACGCCATCTATGCTGTTTTTTCTAAATGAAATTCAAATATAGTAAGCACTAGATGAAAGTTTAAAGTAGTACTAAAATTTTATACTAGATGGCGCTTAAACTAAAACTTCATAATATAAAACACAGATGTCGCTACGATTCACGTTAAATGCAAATATCTTAACTTAAGAGAAACTTATAATGAAAAGTATAACTTAATGTCTAAAAATGGTCGTAAATAAACAACAAATTACTGTATATACATATTTATTTACACATTAAACATACACAATTTATGATAATAATGGAATATTTGCTACATTATTTTATAAGCAACAATATGGCAAAATTATTGACATTCAATTTTATCTTCACTAAATTGTGATGAGATCCAAGTTAATGCCCATTTTAAATTAGTAAGCATATATTTAAGAGCCTTTGTCCAATGCTCTTCAGAATTAAACTGTATTTTTATAGAATATGCATGGGGTGGCGATGCCGTGTCCTCTATTTTCCCTTTATCTATTCTATATGGGAGACAAAACCCAGTGTTGCCCATCTCAACCTGCTCCTTAAATTGTTGGAGACAGTCTAAGAATGCAACCATTGCTGCATCAAATTTTGTATCCCAGAGAAATCTGAATCCTCCGGAGCCATACAATGGCAACACTTTTTGATCTTCCAAGACCTCTATGTATGAGTGATTTCCATATGGCACAAGTCTGTATCTTTGGAAGCAAAAATTGATTTTTCTTGCTAACGAAGACAGAAGTAGAACAGTTTGGCCCCAAGCAGCGTTTATCTCTGACCAGTCTACCGGAGCCGTCGGTAATCGTCCAAGCCTAAAATTATTTATAATACCAAATTGCCCTGAATCCGAAATGTGGAATGTTGCTTTGAAAACATTTGTCTTTTTAAGTTTTTCTAATTGAGCTTGTGTGTATGACAATTGACATTCATAGAACTTCATTTGGTCTTCCGTTGTCATTAAATCTTTCCGATACTTAGTATATTCCCTCCAATAAATATCTTGTTCAACTTCCAATCTCTCCTTCTCTTTCTCTTGTATCTCTATTTCATTCTTCATTGCTTTTTCTTCTTTTTGGAGCGCTGACAACTCTTGCAACAGCCTGCTTTGTTCCTGCTTCCAATCATCCAATTCTTTTTCGAGCCCTTCCAAATTCAAATCTTCTTTATCATCTTCTAATTTTTTTAAATAGTCATTGTAATCTTTCCATTCAGCCTCTGTTAGACGTAGTTGATTGTCCATTAGCTCTAGCAACGTATCTGTGCATTCATCACATAATGGATGGTCTACTTCGGAATTATTCGATAATAGGTCGAATAAAGTCGCTTTTACGTGCAATTGGTGACCTAAAGACGTTGTTTCCCACCCATCGGATATGACCATAAAGCCATTCGCGCCATTTCCGGATTCCGTCATCCGAAAAGGCGGGACATAGTGTTCCATACTTGAAGATTGGAGATCCAAGTCTGTCTCATTGTTCCTACGTATTTGCAGCGTTAGATCGGCAATTGTGTGCTCACCGAGGTTGTTTAGAGACTCATCTAGCTTTAAAGGCTGTAGGCACCGCTGGCATGAGAAACTGACGAAGAACTTTGCGTCACTCATCGTGCAAAGATAATCCCTTCACTTTATTACGTCATTTAATTCAAAGCTGCTTACTCGCTCGTTTAGCTATCAATCGCTAAAAGACGGCGACGGTAATTTTATTTACGAATAGTTAATTTATAAACGTATGGTGTATGTGAAACAAAGAAGCAATAATTAAACTACGCCCAATTATTTTGTTTATAAATTCTGTGAAGGAATGACAGATTGACAAATAACAGTTGTCATTAGCTGTCAACTATGGGCGCGTTCCAGATGACGCTCACAAAGCCCCAAACGCCTAAAACGTCGCTCCACAACACGACCGCGGTCGTTGTGGTCGCGGCGAAAACGTCACTCATTACGTCATGACTTATGCCCACGCGACGCTCATGACGACACATCTAACAAGGTGATTGGTCCAGTAGAGAATACGTCAGTGAACGGGAAAAACTACGTTCGTGAGCGTGCGCTTTGTGATCGTGTAATGGAACGCACCCTATAGTTTTAAGTTTTTTTTTTAATTTAGTTCCACTGTGTACGGTTCTTGCTTTTTAGCCTAATTTTATTGTCATAAAATAAACGTAATGTAACAAACAACTTACACAACATTTTAACTAACAAATCGTTCACTATTTTGAAATAAGGTTTTTCATTTATTTATAAAAAATTACTTGTAATTTTAATGCTTAAATTAAATAAAGGTGCTTTTAAAAATATATTGTGTCTCAAAAAAGGAAACAGGAAAAGCAAGTAAGCATAAGGAAACAAAGCTTATACTCATTCGAAAAAGTATTAGCACGCTCATGAAAGCTCATTTAAAAATAAGACAAAAAAATTGTGTTGATCATGATCGTATTTTGAGGGTTCTGCACACAAACAGTAAAAAAGGGTTTTAGTAATAGAGTTCCTATTACAAAGACTTTATTACTAAGACCACGCTGTATTTCTGTCTGTTTATCACCAGGGTACCTCTCATGAACGGTGATAACTAAACACTTATGATTTTCACAGATGATTTTCAGTTTACATTTTAGAAAGGAATACTAAAAACAAATTAAAATTAATATTCAAAGGGAGTTTCGATACAATAAACATGATTTTTTTCCGTTTTTTACAGATAATAGTACGGAACTGGTGCGCGAGTCCGATTGGCAATTAGCTGATGTTTTTGTTAAAATTTGCACAGCATCAGATTCATGTGAGTTATATCCACGTTATATTAGAAATAATCGGGTGCGTATTTTTTATAGAGTATTCATTATATTGAACCACCAAGGCAGATATTAAGTTACAGTTAGCTTGTATCATTTTCGGCGGACATCCTTTAAAACTTTCAATCCCTTCCCATCCCATTCAAGTTAAACACTCCATCCATCCATCAGCCCTTTGATGTCCACTGCTGGACATAGGCCTCCCCTAAATGGCGCCACTCCAACCGGTCCTGTGCCCTCTGAATCCAACGGTTTCCCGCTGTCTTCTTCAGGTCATCGGTCCACCTGGTAGGGGGGCGACCTGTACTCCTTTTTTAGTGTGGAGAGTTAAACACTAAATAATAATAAGTCTTTATTGCTGTTTGCTATAGCTTACAATAAAATTTTACATTATTTTTAGAAAATCCCTTCATAATGAATACCTAGAGAGGTCCGAGGTTCAAACCCAGGCACGCACTACTGATTTATGTGCGTATTAGAAATAAATTATCACTGATTTTCGGTGAAGGAAAACATCGTGAGGAAACCTACACACCCAAGAGTTCTTTAAAAAAAAAAAAAAAAGTTCTCGGAGGTGTGTGAAGTCCACCAATTCGCACTTGGCCAGCGCGGTGGAATATGGCCTAAACTCTCTCATTCTGAGAGAAGACCCGTGCCCAGCATACAAAGTACACACTTACGTCATACAAAGAACACACACTCAAAGTTTCAAAACTCTACGATCAGCGGTTTAGGCTGTGCATTAATCGCCAGACATTCAGGACGAAGTATTTTATATGTAGGTATAGAACATTTAGAGAGGGATAAAATAAAAAAAAACAAATACTAAATCTTTATCGATTTTAATGCATTTGTAGACTAGAATACAATATATTTTGAAACTTAACAGCACCAATTAAAATAATTTACACGATATGATCTTATAAAAACGGTTCAGCGCGTTAATAAAACATATAAAATAACATATTCGCCTTCTATCATAATGAGATTATAACTTAGAGCTCTTTCATACTTCCATTTTTTTGGCATCGGCGTTCTATGGACAACGCGAAATTTGGTATTGAATTTGCATCATGATCTTCAAAATCTCCTCTTCAGATCTCACTTAAATTTAAACAGGAACACATAACAAAAAACAAGTTTCGAATATTGAAATAATCATCAAAATCGGTACACCCAGTTAAATATTATGGAGTAACCCATAAATTTGAATATCTACATCTTGGTCCACCAATTCGCACTTGGCCAGCGCGGTGGACTATGGCCTAAACTCTCTCATTCTGGGAGAAGACCCGTGCCCAGCAGTGGGCCAATAATGGGTTGATGCACATCTACATCTTGAGAAAATACACCTTTTTTAAGTCCGTAACAAAATAAATTCAGTCAAGTAAATACTTAGATAATGTTTCCATAATTTTAAATTAGTAACTATTCTCCTCTGAACTAGAAAATATTTTAGTTGATTTTGTCGTCTCGCACTGTGGCGTTTATGCTGCGTATCCATCGAACGCCTACGCAGACTAAAACGGTAGTGTGTAGAAGTCCTTATTTAAGCTTTAAGAGAAAAACGCGTAAATGATTATTCTAAAAATTTATGTCTTTAGTAATTATAGTTTAACATTTATTTTGTTGTTCTAAATAAAATTAATGTCTTTTTGTCGCTTTTGTCGTTATCTATACTAAGTTAAGTACTAGCTTATAATTAGCACTACTATATTTAAATCATTAAGTAATCATTGGGTAGTAAAATTATATCAAATTGAACTAAAATTTAAAAAAATACTCAATGGATATAGGAATATCGTTACTTTAGTTACGTACTTATATAGCTTTAAATTTGGCTTTGGGTGTCTTATCAAATTCTATGCATATTTTGGGACAAAAAACACTATCTGCTTAAACTAGAGGAGTTACTATATGATCTTTTGTTACAAAATTTATTTTACTTAAAAACTATAAAATTTTAATACAAAGTATAGGTAATACTGCTTAAAATAGGAACATTAAACGTAGGAAGCTTCTTACAATATTTACATATCTTTTACTTTCAAAACAAATCTGTAACGTAATCTGTAATTTATTATGTTTAATATTAAATTTATGACAGTAATGAATCTTGAGGTATACTTTTGAATGCAGTGAGAAGTAAAAATTGTGTGAGCTACAAAATTTGGCATTATTGATATATGGCAACAAATTAACATGGCTACAGAGGGTACGTTCCAGAAGGCGCTCACAACGCTTATACAGCTCCTTTAGTCGTTACACATGACAAACGTCACTCATGACGTCATGACTTAAGCTCACGCGAAGCTCAAAGATCAAAGTGATTGTTCCACTAGAGACTACGTCAGTAACTCTCACAAGATAGTGGAACGCAAAAAAACTGTGGTCGTGAGTGTGAACGTTGTGAACGCCTAATGGAACACATTCAGAATCAACAAAATTTAAGGTGCATTTCCGTGCAAGTAATGAGACGCATCTTGTAGTTTATGGTAATAAGCGTTTGGCAGAAACGTTTGTGCGAGTCCCCCTTGAGGACCGACATATTGAGCAGGCACGAGCATTTCCCTGAAACAATAAATAACGATATTATTAAAAACTAGATGAAGTCACTGTTGTAATCTTTACTGTTAAATTATTATTAAAGGATGGTAGTGTATAGCGTGAGTGTAGCCCTGGGGAGGATTTTGGAGGTTCAAAACCCCTCATGAACTTAAGATGTTAACATTCATAATAGATAGTTATAATTTATTAATTTGAACATGACAAAATAATTAAAATTAAAATAATATAATATAAATTAACATAATTATATGTATATACAAAATAATAACTTAAATTTATTACATTCTTAATACAAAAATATGAACTATTACCTTAAAATATGATTTGGATTGGCTTTCCTTAACTAATGAACTACTCTCATTAATTAGTTCTCATGCTCTCAAGGTCGTAAAACATATATGGATCGTCATGGTCGCCGGGAGGTTACCACCGCCACACCAATTTTATTTTTGCATGCTCGTTTGCTACTATAAGTATGCGTATAACGAAAATACCCAACGAATAATTACCTATTTAGCGCATAACTAAACGTATTTTTGCTAAACTGTTATGTAATGCGATCTTAAGGTCAAATGTCACTGTTGCCTAAGGACATTTGTAAGCAACTTCTTATAGAACATACGTTCTATCTAAAGTCAATCACAGATGCGTTGCTACTCGCGAGGACTATAATGATCGCCTGATATAAAAGTGTGCCGGCAACCCTTCTATCGAAACGCAAGGAATGCTTTACACTAGAAATTTGACGACCCACGTGGCGGAGCGGTTGACGTACCGGTCTGACGCGCAATGGGTCCCAGGTTTAATTCCCGGCCAGACAGGTATCTGAATGATGGGTTTAGATTCATGTTCTTGGTCTGGGTGTTTGTGTATTCGTCTTGTGTGTGTCCATGGTACCCACGACACAGGAGAAAATCCTAGTGTGGGGCTATGAGTGAAAAAGCGTGTGAAATAGACGTGGCGGTGGTACCTTGCCGGTCGGATTACACTGGTTCTATCACTTTCTTTTTCTTTTTTTCGAGGGGGGGACCCTTTAAAAGGTACTCGAAGTCGTGGGAGCGACGCAGGGTTATGTGAGATTTTTACCGCACTAACCCCCCAAGTGGCCGTCCTCGGCGCTACACAGAGGACTCCGGGATCTCCAAAGGAACGCAATCGGAGTCCTCTGAGTGGTAATGTAAAAAAATATGTAACTGACAATTTGTAAGCGCCCCCGTAGGCCTATTCAAAATAAAGACATTTCATTTTATTTGAGCGCGTTGCCCCATCGGGCTCCTCCCAGATGGGCGGCTGGGCCCACCGCTCCGTCTAGTCTTTACGACGGTATGCGACCACACATACCGCCGTCCTTCCCGGGGTCACCTGACCGAACGGTTCGAGCTCCCACTCTAGCCGCACGCAACCCCGAAAGCCCTTTTTAACCGACTTCCCAAAGGAAAGAGGTTATCTATTCGTCACGTATATATTTTTTTTTTTTTTTTTTTTTTTTTTTTTTTTTTTTTTTTTTTTTTTTTATGTATGTTCGGGCGAAATGGCTAGAAATCGTCGACCTACCGACACGATTCATACGACATTGTATGCGGCTAGTTTCACAGGCAGTCCCATATTGAGGAAAATGAAAACCTTCCGGCGGTTTTCCCGGAAAATTGGAAAATGTCGGTTTCTTAAAATCTTGAATAACTTGGGTGTTTCTAAACCGATTTCCATTTTCTTTCTTTCATTTGATAGGAAATTTTGTCACGCAACTTTTTCTCTTGGACATGGGTATGCTGTGATGCTTAACTCTTTGAGTTATGGGGGGGAAACCACCACCACTCCTCAAGTTTTTTAGACAATTCGAGATAACTCGGCTTCTGCCAAATCGATTCTTATGAAACTTGGAATATGTATTATACATCTATGCTTATATAGGTTGACGAAAAATTTGACCTTCAACTCTTCGATCCTGATGATGCAGGGTTACAGCTATCCTAAACTATAACATTAGCTATTTGGTGCTTACATATATGTAATAAGACTACTAAGCAGAGACATGTGATGAAAAATTTGACCTTCAACTCCTCAATCCTGATGATGCAGGGGTGCCTCAAGCCTAAACCATAAGGGTTGACCATTTGGTGCTTATGGGTATGTAATAACAATACTAAGCAAAGACATATTATAAAAAAATTGACCTTCAACTCCTCAACCCTGATGATGCAGGGTGCTGTAAGCCCAAGCCGTAGGTGATGGCCATTTGTTGCTTACGGATATATAATAAGATAGTAAGGCAAAGATGTACGATGACAAATTTGACCTTCAACTCCTCAACCCTGATGATGCAGGGGTACTGCAGGCTTAAACCATAAACGTTAGACATTTGTTGCTCACGGATTTGTAATAACATTGCTAAGCAAAGGTATACGACGAAAAATTGAACCTTCAACTCCTCAATCCTGATGATGCAGGGGTATTGAATGCCTAAGCCATAAAACTTAGCTATTTCATCCTTACGCATTCAAAATGATATTTAAAAAATGTAAGGTAGAACATTAGAAAAATGGTTGTATACAGTGGAAAATTGGACCTTCAACTCCTCAATCCTGATGATGTTGGGGTGCTTCAAGCTTAAACTATAGGCGTTAGCTACATGATCGCTACGTATATCTGATAAGATTACTAAGCAAAGATAAAAGATGAAAAATTTGACCTTCAACTCCTCAACTCTGATGATGCAGGGGTACTTCAGGCTTACTATAGGCGTTGGCCATTTGATGCTTATGAGTATGTAATATATTTACAAAGCGAAGACGTATGATAAAAAAAATGACCTTCAACTCCTCAAGCCTGATGATGCAGGGTGCTATAAGCCCAAGCCGTAGGTGATGGTTATTTGGTGCTTACGGGTAAATAATAAGATAGCAAAGCATAGATGTACGACAACAAATTTGACCTTCAACTCTTCAACCCTGATGATGCAGGGGTACTGCAGGCCTAAACCATAAACGTTAGACATTTGTTGCTCACGGATTTTTAATAACATTGCTAAGCAAAGGTGTACGACGAAAAATTGGACCTTCAACTCCTCGATCCTGATGATGCAGGGGTATTGAATGCCTAAGCCATAAAACTTAGCTATTTCATGCTTACGCATTTAAAATGTGGTTAAACAGATTAAAGGTAGAACATTAGACTAATGGTTGTATACAGTGGAAAATTGGACCTTCAACTCCTCAACTCTGATGATGATGGGGTGCTTCAAGTTTAAACTATAGGCGTTGGCCACATGGTGTTTAGGTATATCTGATAAGATTACTATGCAAAGATAAAAAATGAAAAATTTGACCTTTAACTCCTCAACTCTGATGATGCAGGGGTACTTCAAGCTTAAACCATAGGTATTGGCCATTTGATTCTTATGGGTCTATTCTTTAAATAAATGTTTACTCAGAAAAAGTTGTTTTATTCGGTTAGGTTAGGTTCGAACATTTTTTTCCAATTCAGAATCTAAGGGAGGGGGCGCGGTAGCGCCCCCGACCGGTTGTGTCAAAGAAGTCTATTTCTAGATGATGACGTCAGCACATATCGTGACTCGTTTATCGTGACTGAAAAGCGTGAAAAAAAAATTTTTAAACAAAAAATACAACCGACTTCCATGCCACATAAAAGTAAAAAATAATTTAAATACATGTTGGTTTAGAGCAAACACAGTACTTAGTACATAGTCCCGAAGTCGGCGCTCATATAAGATACATGTAGTTTCGTCATGATCCAGCAAAATATGGTGAGCGCCGACTTCGGGACTATGTACTAAGTACTGTGTTTGCTCTAAACCAACATGTATTTAAATTATTTTTTACTTTTATGTGGCATGGAAGTCGGTTGTATTTTTTGTTTAAAAATTTTTTTTAGTCGCCTCTAACGACAGCCAGGGGATGCCATAGCCCTATTCTAATCCCGGATGCAAAGCGTGTAGATAAAAAATACAAATTGAAAAGTGTTATTAAATCTGAAAAAACAGTAAAATATTAAAACACATACGTGTTAAAATCTTTCGACATTTTAAAATTTAAAATAATAAAAATTTAAAGGCAACTTCGATTTGTCACGATCCAACTTTTTCGAAATGGTCACTTCACACATGTGCATATTTTTTGTCACTTACACTAAACTATTTTATTTATACGTTAACCATTGATTAATGACCCCATACGAGAGCGTAGAACAATGAAATGCTGTAAAAAAATTAGAGACCGAAAGGGTCTCTTTGTTTTAAAATGTGACACATATTTCTTCTATAATTTATGGGATGACCCGCCAAATGTTCAGACATTCGAATTATGTATTCGCACATATTTTTAACGAATGAATGTTCTTCTGTGTAACTGCATGCAATATTAAAAAAAAATGTATCAAACATAGCTAGCTGTTGCTCCCGGCTTCGTACGCACAGATCTATATAATATGTATATTAATACGTGAAGCAAAAATTTGTGATTCATTTTTATGTTATGTTGAGAAGGACTGCGCAATTCTAATATATTTTTTTCAAATAATGCAAAAAAACATTCATAAAATCAACTAAAAACACATTACCCTCACCACCTTGCATTTGACACAAACACATACATAATAAACGAAATGGAACATTCAATGTTTTGCTACGAAAACACATACTTAATGTCAAAAATGTGAGATATCTTTGTCAAATACCCGCTATTGCTTTTTTAAGCAGCTTAGTTAATAAACCTATTTTTACTTTTAACGGGTGCGTTCAAAATAACTTCAAAATTATTACAATTTATTGAAATTAGAGGAATATTGGTGCTACTTTGGACAATATGAAGTTTATTTTTTTAATTTAAATTATGGTCGAATTTCGACCGTTGCGAGGGGTGACTAGTTATTATAATTTAGTAAAAGCTTATTCGCGAGGGTTACGTTCCGACCATAATTATGTACCATTACCTACTAAAAAGTATCACGCGTAGAGAAGTTACGGCGCATAAGGAAAGCGCCGAATAGCTACTTGTACCGACTATAACCAAGACGTCCATCCCTGCATCCGTGGTATGTGCCTGGTATTTGAACCTCGGACCACCGGATCGAGAGGGGCAAGTTTCAACTATTAGGCTATCACTGCTCTTTCAAGTTTGTTGTTTGTCAACCCACTAGTGTCCCACTGCTGGGCATGGGTCTCCTATTCTGAACGGTTTCATTCCAGGTAAATAAAAATTGCTTTAAATTGTAGTAACTTTTGATAGTGTAGATGGATTTTAATTGAACAAACAGTTTTAAACTAAATATGAAGTACATAAACATACATATTTAATTATTTTAATTACTTCGATAGCGTGTTTCAGAATACTAGTCTATATCTCTTGATGAGTAGCGGGAGGTCGCCACACTTCAAAATGAATTCAATAACTTTGGTTTGGCGCGATTTTAAACACACAAACAAACAGAAAGACATGTCTTAAAATTGGTAAAATTTCTTTTAATACCTAAGTACTCTCTCTCTCTGCGAAGGGCGATGATTTTTCTTGCGCATGAATTATATATATTTTATGTCCATATACTTTGTATAAATAAACAATGTTTCATAAAATATGTTCATACTGAGTGTTATAGACAAATTACCTACTTAAACATTTGTAAAGGTGGGTGTTCACCAAGTGCATTTGCGTGTAATGCAATCCGAAATTCAGAGTTGGAAGCACTAACTGTCACTCCAGACTTTTAGATATAACTATCTTACTCGTTAACCCATTAATGTCCCACTGCTGGGCCTTCTCTCAGAATGAAAGAGTTTAGGCCACAGTCCAGCGCGCTTGCCAAGTGCGAATTGGTGGACTTCACACACCTCTGAGAACTTTTTTTAAAGTCCTCTCGGGTGTAGGCTACCTCACGATGTTTTCTTTCACCGAAAAGCAGTGATAATTAATTTCTAATACGCACACAATTAAAAAAAAATCAGTGGTGCGTGCCTGGGCTTGAACCTCAAACCTCCTGATCAAGAGGGCAAGTTTCAGCCATTAGGCTATCACTGCTCTGTCGATATAAATACAGACGGTAATAATATGTACAGTTCCATCGAAACACAAAAAATGTTCTGTATTAGGGTGTATAAAGACGTCAATGGGCGTCAGTAGCTACTGCAATCTTATCAAAAAAACTATCTTAGTTTTTTTGTTAAGATTGCATTACTTAGTCTTACTAAATCTAATCAAATCTGGCGTTGATTATGGATTTTTACGTGCGGCATTAGCCACTCACCTTCAGGTGGACTGCAAGTTTGGAACTTCCGTATAAAAAATCAAATTTATTGTTACTATTATAAAAGAACTAGTTGACCCGGCAAAGTCAAAAATTATTAGTGTTTCTGTACTATAATATATATAGATGTTTTATACGTAAAAACCTTCCCCTTGAATCACTCTATCTATTAAAAAACTGCATTAAAATCCGTAGTGCAGTTTTAAAGATCTAAGTATACATAGGGAATGACAGCGAGAAGCTACTTTGTTTTATACTATGTAGTTATGGAAAATAAATTTAACAGTGGCTTCATTTGTTTCGTTTTATAGCCGCAAGAGGGCAGTTTTGTGTATGACAGTTGTTAAACTAAGTTACTTCTTAATTGTAACTTAATATGTGTATTCCTGTCATGTGTATTCCTTTAATAGTAGATATATTGCACGACTCATAACGCGAAGCATTACCAATTTAAAATTCCTATATTACGTTGTTTCTATATCAAAGCCCTAGCATTACACATCAATGTTCCAATCAGTACCCACCTTAAGTTTCAGACAGAGCCCTTTGTTTTAACTCGGCAGTTTTACGACACGTCTCAAGGTCACGGCCGTGTTATGGTTATGAGCTTACTTGAGAGTTTACGTAATGGAAAGCTGATAACCACAGGAATATATTCATTCAGTGCTGTTTTTGTAAGTTTCGACCCCTTTCCACCTTTTGGTGACCATCTGTAGCATATAAGACAGGGTTACCAAGTGAGGGGTTTATCCCCTAAATTTAGGGGGAAAAACGTAAGATGGGGCTTTTTAAGGGTGTTATATTTCTAGATATAATAAAAACTTTTTAACAAAAAATATCTACCGACTTCCATGTCACAAAAAAGTAAAAAATAATTTAAATATATTTTGGTCTAGAACATACTCAGTACTTAGTACATAGTCCTGAAGTCGGTGCTCGACATATTTCGCTGGACGACGGTAACTACGTCCTATATGAGCACCGACTTCAGAACTATGTACTAAGTACTGAGTATGTTCTAGACCAAAATATATTTAAATTATTTTTTACTTTTTTGTGACATGGAAGTCGGTAGATATTTTTTGTTAAAAAGTTTTTATTTTACACTTTTTAGTGACTATATTTTTATGTTTGTATTTAAATAAAGCCTCTAAGTTTGCTTTGTGCATCTACATATTCACAAAAATTAAACATAAAACACTTTTACAATTCATACAAACAGGGCGCCCCCTCTGGAAGTACCCCTCCATCATCAGGGTTGAGGAGTTGAAGGTCAAATTTTTCATCTTATATTGTTGCTTAGTAATCTTATAACATATACGTTAGTACCAGGTGGCTAACTTCTATGGCTCAGGCTTGCAGTACCCTGCATCATCAGGGTTTAGGAGTTAAAGGTCAAAATTTTAATTTTGTGCCTCTGTTTGGTATTATTTTTACATACCCGTAAGCACCAAATTGCCAACTCCTATGGTTTAGAATTGAAGTACCCCTTCATCATCAGGGTCGAGGAGTTGAAGGTCAAAATTTTAATTTTGTGCCTCTGCTTAGTATTATTTTTACATAACCGTAAGCACCAAATTGCCAACTCCTATGGTTTAGGATTGAAGTACCCCTTCATCATCAGGGTTGAGGAGTTGAAGGTCAAATTTTTGATTTTATATTTTTGCTTAGTATTTTCTTTACATAACCGTAAGCACCAAATTGCCAACTTCTATGGTTTAGGATTGAAGTACCCCTCCATCATCAGGGTTGAGGAGTTGAAGGTCAAATTTTTCATCTTATGTTTTTGCTCAGTAATCTTATAACATATACGTAAGCACCAAATGGCTTATTCCTATGGTTTTGGCTTTAAGTACCCCTGCATCATCAGGGTTGAGGAGTTGAAGGTCAAATTTTTGTCCCATGAATTTGCTTAACAATTTCATTATATATTCGCAAACATCAAACGACCAACTTTTATAGTTCAGGCTAGCAGTACCCCTGCATCATCAGGATTGAAGAGTTGAAGGTCAAATTTTTCATAGTAAATACCTACATAGTAATTTTATTCTATATTTTACTCAATTGGACTTCTCCAGCTAAGGTTCGGCCGACTATCACTAATTTTATTATTTTGCTCCAAAAAGTTGAAGATCCTATGATTAGAACCTTATCAAACTCTTATCAGACTACCCCTGGAGTACATCCTTTCTAATAAAAAAAGAATCATCAAAATCGGTTGGCGGGATATTGAGTTATTCATACATTTATCGCGTACATTGAAAATGCAAATTTAAGACTTATGCGTTTTTCTTATGGATGCCCTAGTCAAAAAAATACTAAAAAAAAATGGGACCCTATGACACGCACTACCTTTCAAATAAAAAAAAATCATCTAAATCGGTTCACCCAGTCCGGAGAAATGAGGTAACAAATATAAAAAAAAAAAAAATAAATAAAAATACAGACGAATTGATAACCTCCTCCTTTTTGGAAGTCGGTTAAAAAGGTCATGCACTACACCCGATGACCATTTTTTTTTCCCATCTGGGAAAAAAACCTACGACCAGATTCTGAAATACGGGTGGTTGCCAGGAAGACTTCCAATTCATAATTCATTGTGGGGATTTTAGGGATTCTTTTACGGAGGCTTCAGGGGGATAGATTTTTGACAGTTGGTAACCCTGATATAAGAAGCCCCAGCCCTCCCCTTGGACATGTAACGGAGTAATTCATAAGTAAAATTTTTTAATCATTGTTTGCAAACAGAAAGTTTAAAAATAATAATTTAGCTTATATTTTACTTTAACAAAGTAGTTACGTATCAATTTTTTAAATAAAATAGTTAAATATAATTTGAAAAAGCACGAGATTTCCTTTAGGAATACTGACTACGTAACAAAAATCTCACCCAATCCCTCCTCCTGGACCAAGTGTGGTTTTTTGCCTCCCCCTTTGCAGTGCCAGATTAAGCCAGCCCGGGGCCTGTAGCAAATTCTGACCGGAGGCTCATAATTTGCTTTAAGGGTATTAAATAAAACAAAACTGTTATTATCTAACTTTTCTAGATTTAATGTGGGAAAATTTAGAGATGACACTTTCTATATCTTCTTTCAGTTTTAGGATAGCAAAGATTGTAAAAAAAATTTTAAACAAAAAAATACAACCGACTTCCGTGCCACATAAAAGTAAAAAATAATTTAATTACATGTTGGTTTAGAGCAAACACAGTACTTAGTACATAGTCCCGAAGTCGGCGCTCACCATATTTCGCTGGATTACGATGAAACTAAGTGTCTTATATGAGCGCCGACTTCGGAACTATGTACTAAGTACTGTGTTTGCTCTAAACCAAAAAAAAACATGCGTGCGTACAAAGTACACATGTCAGAAGTGAAACTTCTTTGGCGAACTAATTTATAAATCTTGTTTATATTTATACAAATCTAAAACTTTAAATTTCCAAGATTAAGAGGAAGGGAAAAAGGCGTGATACGACGTTCGCTCTGTCTCACTTTTTCTCTCAATCTTTCTCACTCGCTTGCTCCCTACTCTCACTCCACGGCTAGTTGCTCATGCTACGTTCGCCCTGTCTTACTCTCTCTCAATCGGTCTCGATCACTCTCTCTCTCTTTTCCGACACTTCCGTTGCATACCGGCGTGACGTTTCATCTGTAAAAATTTTACCCTCATGCGCCTAAAGAAGTTTCACTTCAAAAAATATATGTGACGAATAGATAACCTCTTTCCTTTGGAAAGTCGGTTAAAAATATAAATAGCAGGTAGGTGTTGGGCCGCGGGGCCCGTAGCATTTGCTACTCTTGCTATATGGCCAATCCGGCACTGCCCCTTGAAATGGTCATGTTCTACTCACGGTCTATTCGGCTGTTGAGGAGTCCTGTCTCTTTGTCGCCTGTTCTTGAACCAGTTGGACACTTGGGTCAGCGTGAGGCCAGTCTTCTGAGCTAACGCTCGCTTTTCGTCTGGGGTTGGATACCTGGCAGAAATCAGAAATGGTTTACAGGTGGTGGAACATTTAAGTTTGAAATGGAGTACTACCCAGTGAAGTTCGACCAGGGAAGTACAACCGCCAAACCTATTTCTAGCGTGAAGCATTTCTTGCGTTTCGATGGAAATGTGTGGTTGCCGGCACACTTTTATATGAGGCGACCATCATAGTCCTCGGGTAGCAACGCATCTGTGATTGACTTCAGATGGAACCCAAGTTCTGTATGAAGTTTATTACAGATGTCCATGGGCGGCAGTGGCTACTTACCATCAGGTCGACTGCATGCTCGTTTCGTGAGATAAAAAAAATATATGAATTGAAGGAGTATGCAATGAGGGCTTACAAGTCCTCATTAGCACAGGACAGAAAACAGAAATTCTTTAAACAGGTGAGCCTTTTTTATCCGACTGCATTAGAATGAGCGAAAGAAGGATATTTTGGGTGTGTATTTAAGTAGATATGTTTTTTTTCATCTGATTGAAGTGTCAAACGAGCATACAGTCCATCTGATAGTATGTGGTCACTACAGCCCTTGGACAACTGTAAGAAACTTCTAATAGCCATTCATAATAGCTTCTAATATAAATTCTAATAGTGGGTGACTTCAGATAAAACCCATGTTGTTCTATCTGAAGTCAACCACAGATGCGTTACTACTTCTGAAGATAAAGATGGATTCTGCATATTATTATTATGATGGCTCATGTAAAAGTGAGCCGACAGATAGGGTCGTATTAGACTATGCTGGGGCCAAGCACACAAGAATTCAGGGCACTTTTGGAATGTAAAGAAAGTACATCCAGGGATTCCCCCAACCATAAACATTTAATTATGGCGGCATGACATTATAACATATTTTGTAAACATGAAATTACCGGCCCACCGCTCCGTCTAGTCTTTACGACGGTATGCGACCACACATACCGCCGTCCTTCCCGGGATCGCCTGACCGAACGGTTCGAGCTCCCACTCTAGCCGTCTGCAACCCCGGAAGCCCCTTTTAGTCGCCTCTTACGACAGGGATGCCGTAGCCCTATTCTGATCCCGGAACTACAGGGCGAAAAGATTCTTACCTATTTCTGTAATAGCAGTCTTTCAGAGCGTTCCTACTCTTCTCCTTGAAGCAATAGACAGTTTCTTCGCCATCCCATATTGTCTTTGGTAGAGGATACTTTTTTCTAAGGCGGTATTTGTCTACGGCACCTGAAAAATAACTTATCAAAAAATGTTCTATAGGGAAATCCCTATGCAATAATGAAAGAGATAAATGCTATACTAGTTTATGCGATGAATTTTATAAAATATACCTATGAATAACAATTAATAAGAATAAAAAAGTATTTCAAGGTGGTAGAACCAGTGTAGTTCGACCGGGGAAGTACCACCGCCACACCTATTTCTAGCGCGAAGCATTTCTTGCGTTTCGATGGAAGGGTGTAGTTGCCGGCACATTTTCACATAAGGCGACCAGCATAGTCCTCGGGAGTAGCAACGCATCTGTGATTGACTTCAGATGGAACCTATGTTCTGTATGAAGTTGATTACAGATGTCCATGAGCGGCAGTGACCACTTACCATCAGGTGGACTGCATGCTCATTTGCTACTTCAGTCAGATTTTTTTTTAATATTTTGTGCCTCTTTCGGCGCGTTCATTCTAAGGCCAAAGTTACAATCTGTATCTAGATGCCTCAGCCATTTAGATACATCGGTTGACTGTTGTTTGATTGATAGATGTTTCTGTTCACATTAAAAAACAAAAGTCGGCAAGAAATTCTTATGTTCTTATGGAACAAGAGATTAATTTCCATCATAATGTAAACAAGATCTATCAATGAACCACCGATAAAAAAATCGGGCCGATCTAATACTGTGATCGGGCCCTTAGATGTATATGCTGGGAGTCAAACTTGGAACCTATTGACATAACCCATAATTACTTTCTACGCCGGGTGTGGTTCTAGTAGATGTCTTATAAAATTGAAGAAAAATGATATAAAATTTACAATACTTTAAATACATTTCAAAAACAAAATTGATATCGTATATAAAGGAATCTTTAAGAATATTTTGTAAACTGTACACAAAGCCTCACCTTTGCCTCGTAAAAAGAAAAACAAAACTGGTCAAAAATAAAAAACGAAACCTACCCAATGGCCGTCCTCGGACCTTCTCCGCTTCTTTATAATGTGCCTTGAACCACAGATCTTGTAAATCGGTGTGATGGCGCGGCGGGAAACTGTGCGCTTCCAATATGGCGTACAGTTCTTGGAACACGCCTCTATGGTACGCTACCAATGCTCTCGCCCTAAAAAATAGAAATAATATAGAGCTTTATTTAAATAATATTAATAATTAATAATGAAATAGGCGTTAAATAAATATTGATAATTTATTTAAGTAAAGTTTTCTGCGCTCATAGCTCCACACTAGGATTTTTTCAGTGTAATGGATGCCTTGTACATACACAAAGACGATTATACAAACACTTAGGCATAGAACATAAATTTAAATTCATCATTTAAAGTTCTGTTTGGCCCGGAATCGAACCCGGTATCAACTGGACATCAAACCGTATGGTGACCGCTCCGCCACGCGGGTCATCCGTTTTTTTGCTGTATAATGTTCATAATAAAGGACGTTATTTATTTGTATATTAAACCTTCTCTAAGTTGGTCTTGCTTGTCTCTTCGTAAAAGACAAAAAAAATATAGATTAAAAAAAAACTGAGTTTAATTTTACAAATAAAAATACTGTCATTAAAAGTATAGAACATTTTTCTTATTTATTATTGGATTGATTTTGCCTTTATAATTTTTGCTTCAAAAAAAATAATAATTACCTCAGCACAGTCTCGTTCCCTCGCAACAGTTCGCTTGGCGGCAAACTCCATAAAAACGCAGCCAGTTTTTCTATATCACCCTTTTGTTGTAACGCCTCACACACACACTGAACTTGCTCCGAATTAAAATTTAAACAACGCCTCATATTACTGCCTTCCTCAAAATATTGTTGCACCTTTTCTCTGCCGTTGATCTCAATATTGGTATTTTCAAACGGTTGATTGGCGATTTCAATTTCTAATACGTTAGGATTGTTTTCGTTATTTTGAACGCAGTTTTTTATATTTGACATATCGCTGAAATATGCTGAACGCATCGATCGATCTTCGCATTCAATTTGCGAGAATAAATTATCTGTGATTGGCGGGAGTTTGAGTTCGAAGTTCAAATATTTTTTATTTCTCGGCGATGTTAGGTAATTTTCGAACGAATTTTTGTTGCTCTCCTGTAGGTAAATATCTTTAGGGTTTCTCTCATCGCTCTGTATGTTTCGTGGGGATTTTTGTTTGCAAGAAAAGTAGGTTTTCTCGTTAATTTCTGATTGGTAAAATCCATTTTGATTCTCGTAAGTGAATGGCGGTAGAGATGTTTCTGACTCGCTTGTTATGTCGCTTGACGGACTGAGCCGATCTGAGCAAGTCTCCATATTTGTGGATTTCATCCCAAAGGTTTTTATGTCTCTTACAATAGAAAATCAAACCTGAAACAATTTTTAAATCAGATTATGGAGGCAATTTCCCATTTAACGCTAGGGAAAAATCCGGTACCAATGATAGCAGGGATGGAATCAAAGTCGATTATGATGGTGAAAATAAAACCCAATACACCAAATTATGTCTAAGCGATCTTAAAACAAATCTAATAATTAATTTTCTATGTTAAATATGTATGAATTATAATAACTCAGCTGTTATGTCTTCGTCTGTATATTTACACAAGTAACAATCTACACCTGACAGGTGACATCTTTACTCACAACACAAGAAGTAGTAGAACCAGTGATGTTCGACCAGGGAAGTACCACCGCCACACCTATTTCTAGCGTAAAATAGTTCTTGCGTTTCGTTGGACGGGTGTGGTTACCGGCATACTTTTATATGAGGTGACCATAGTCCTCGGAGTAGCAACGCATCTTTGATTGACTTCAGATTGAACCCATGTTCTATATAAAGTTGTTTACAGATGTCCATGAGCGGCAGTGACCATTTACCATCAGGAGGATTGCATGCTCGTTTGCTACTTCAATGAGATAAAAAAGTGCTAAAACTACCCTAACAAGGTTAATTATTATGGATATATATAGGAAAAAAAAACAGATTATTAGGTAAATAAAATTTGATTTGGCAGTGGGATAGATCCAATAGGCTATTTGACAATGCGAAAAATTAAGTGTCAATTACTGTTATCAGTATATATTATGAGTTTAAGAATGGTTATTTATTAACATAAGTTGAAAATAATAATTAAATTTATTTAAAAATCCTTAAATAAAAATGCATTTTTTTAAACGTTTGTCACGTGACACAAAATGATGACAATACAGGCAAGTGACGTCACCAACCCGCCATATGTCAAAGTAGCGTTTTTGCGCGCTATTTAAATATTGAATTTTTAATTTAATATTTTTCAGCAAATATGTACCAAAATTAAAAAAAAAACAACTTTTACTGGGTTCCTTAACCTCTGCTAGATAATATAAAATGGATTTTAAAAATCTGTCAAATAGCCCATTTGATGTTTTCGCACTGTTTGTATGACCATTGACAGTGGGTTGTGGTGTGATTACATGGAACTGTCGCATCGTATGAATGTTGTCAGCCATTACCGTCCCACTTGCTGGGCACGAGTCTTTTCGCACAATGAGAGTTTTTTGACCATAGTCCATCGCGCCGGCCAATTGAAAATTGATAATACAATAGTCACCCGTCGCAACGGTCGAAATTCGACCGTAATTCAACTCAAAAATTAAACTTGATATTGCCCAAAGTATTTCCTAAATTCAATTTTTAATAATCTTCGAGTTATTTTATTAAAACCGAAAGGTAAAAAGAGGTTTATGTGACAAAGCTGCATTTAAAATCAATAACGGGTATTTTGACAAAGACATCTGACATTTTTGACGTTCTGTGTTTTCTTATGTTGAATGTATAATTTCGTTTATTAGTTGTGTTTGTGACAAATGCACGGTAGTGTGTGTAATGTGTTTTAGTTGATTTTATGTATGTTATAAGCATTATTAGAAAAAAATATTAACATTCTGCACTCCTTCTCTACGTCCACTATAACCGTGCAAAATTTCATAGTAATCCGTCCGCGGATTATTACTTAAAAATGCACCACAAGTTTTTGCTTCACGTATAAATATATTATATGTCTCGAAGACCATCGGATGTTGTCTATCCGTTCATACGAGTAATTATTTAAAAATTATCCGCGTAAAAATATGATCGTGTTTTCAAAACATTCTAGGTTCGGTTCACTCATTTCAGTCGCTGTCATTGTAATATTCGACATGTCTTTTTTTATCTGATTGAACTAGCAAACGAGCATGCAGAACACCTGATGGTTTGCCTACTGGGGACACAGCCTTAGAAATAAATACCTCCCTGGTCGAACCATGCGGGTTCTACTTGGTAAATTTTATTTGAAGTCGACCACAAGCACTATATTTCCTGAGAACTAAGCTTAAATCCCTTGTAAAGTACACTAACAACGCATATTATAACAACTTTGAATAGAACTGTTGTTTCTATGAAGTGGCTTACAGCTGTCCATAGGCGGCAGTGACCACTTACCATCAGGTGAACTGCTGGATCATTTGCTATTTTAATCTTTGAATGTCTAATTTATCTGAGGTTGATTAAATATGTCCTAGCGGGCAGTGGGCACTTTTAATCTAGCTTTTAAATGTCTGTTCCTATGTATGCTTAGATCTTTAAAACTACGCTACGGATTTTAATGCAGTATTTTTAATATATCATTCTATATTCAAGAGGAAGTTTTTATGTATAATAGCTATATGATATAGTAGAGAAATACTGATAGTTTTAGATTTTTGACTATTTGACGGAACGTAGCTCGCCGGGTCAGCTAGTATATTATAAGAGTTGGTGTACCTTACATCCTTTAAACCAAATCAGCGATTAACACTGCTGGTATTAGGCAAAAATAGGTGTTGTGGTCTCCGGAATCCAACTACAAAAGGGTTATGGTTAAAGATCATTTATTCTCAAAAGAATTGTTTACAATTCACTTATATGAGAACTTAAGATTAATAAAAAACATTAATAAGTAATGAGCATGAGGGTAGACTGCAAATAATAATTTGATTTTGCTACTTGTTAACAACACTGGGAAAAGGTATAGGTGGAATCTGTTAACAAAAGATAACGTAGCGATAGTGTCGGCTAGATGTGACTTTAAGTTATTTGCAGAAAGGTGAGCGTAGTCGTCTATTTTTGTTTGTTTTTTTTTTCGGGGGTTCGCTCTATTATCCTAATAAGATGAAGAAATTTAAGGCAGTTAGGTTGACTTTTGATCTTTTACTTCACTAATAACAACAGTTTTACAAACATCTATAAAAACATTGTCGTCTGGATTTAATCTCCAAATCATCAAAGCTATATGGAGACAACAACTGCATGTTTTTTGAAGTGAAACTTCTTTAGGCGCATGAGGGTAAAATTTTTACAGATGAAACGTCACGCCGGTATGCAACGGAAGTGTCGGAAAAGAGAGAGAGAGTGATCGAGACCGATTGAGAGAGAGTAAGACAGGGCGAACGTAGCATGAGCAACTAGCCGTGGAGTGAGAGTAGGGAGCAAGCGAGTGAGAAAGATTGAGAGAAAAAGTGAGACAGAGCGAACGTCGTATCACGCCCTTTTCCCTTCCTCTTAATCTTGAAAATTTAAAGTTTTAGATTTGTATAAATATAAACAAGATTTATAAATTAGTTCGCCAAAGAAGTTTCACTTCTGACATGTGTACTTTGTACGCACGCATGTTTTTTTTTTTGTAATTACACATACACATTAAATCCACTTATAATAGAAACTGAGGAACTAATTTATTTTCGTGACTCACAGTTTTTTCGAAAATTGATAACGTTTTTAATCTAAATTGTGTACTAATAACAGTATATTTTTATCAACTTATTGTATATACATATGTTTAGCTTTAGTAGAGTTTAGTTTATTGTATGATATATAACATGAAAAACAGAATAAATAACAAGTATATAATAACACCAATTCGCACTTGGCCTGCGCGGTGGTCTATGGCCTAAATCTCTCTCATTCTGAGAGAAGACCCGTGCCCAGCAGTGGGACAATAATGGGTTGACGAGATACGAGATATAATAACATATGAGTAAAATAAACGTGCCTATTGAAAAAACAATAAAACCATACGTCAGGGAAGAAGTCAAAAATTGACTTGAAACTAACTGATTAATTAGAACTAGTCGCCCGTCGCATCGGCCGAAATTCGACCGTAATTTAAATTAAAAATCAAATGTCATCTGACATTCTTGACGTTGTGTCTTTTCATAGTAAGACATTGAATGTTCTATTTCATTTACTAAGTACATATGTGTTTGTGACAAATGCAAGGCAGTGTGTGTAATGTGTTTTTAGTTGATTTTATGAATGAAAAATGCATTATTTGAAAAAAATATTAACATTCTGCACTCCTTCTCTACGTCCACTATAACCGTGCAAAATTTCATACTAATCCGTCCGCGGCATATTACTTAAAAATCCGTCACAAATTTTTGCTTCACGTATTAATATAATAATTATCTAATCAGTAAATAATCTCTCCAAATACAATCAAAATACGCTGCTTACATTTTTATAAGACTAGTTGACCCGGCGAACATCGTTCCGCTTAAAAGTCAAAAATTTAAAATTATCAGTGTTCCTGCATTATATTATGCATGTATTATGCATAAAAACCTTCTTTCTGTATCACTCTATGTATTAAAAAAACTACATTAAAATCCGTAGCGTAGTTTTAAATATCTAAGCATACATAGGGGCAGGCAGCGCGAAGAGTTTGTTTTATACTATGTAGTGTTAATGTATTATTTTGATAGTTATTTATAAGTACAAGTGAAGAAGTCACTTATTTGCACTGATTTTTTTATAAGTATTCAAATGCATTTAGGTAATTACCTATGATTTTAGACTAATATTATCGCGGAATTGACATATTTTGCAAAAAAAATGTGCTTACATTGATTGATAAACACAATTGATAAAAATCGTAGTACGTCGTATATATGCAGTTAGATTATCGCTAAAACCAACCGAATTTATATCATTTTATAGAATTTTAATACTTACAGAACCATGAAAAAGTCTTGCAAATTGTATTTATTTTGATTTTGTAAATATAGGCAACTCGTAAAATGATATTTCTAAAAGAAATGTAGGTAGAGTTTAAGTAATTAAATGTATTTTAATACTTAACGCGTACTCACGATATGCGGTTTTTGAATTCTTTTTGCCGATATTTCGGCCCAAAAATAATAGAGAAAAATATCGGCAAAACCGCACGTGAGTACCCGTTGAATATTAAAATGCATTTAATTACTTAAAGTCTACCTACATTTCTTTTAGAAATATCATTTTATAAGTTGCCTATATTCACAATAAATACAACTTTCAAAACTTTTTCATGGTTCTGTAAGTATTAAAATTCTATAATGGTTTTTCGATAATCAAACTGCATATATACGGCGGACTACGATTTTTATCAATTGTGTTTATCAATCAATGTAAGCACATTTTTTGCATTGTAACAAAAATATTAGAACTGTATATATAGTACTGTTAACTTTTACAAATTAGTTTTATTACTGAAAATCTTTTAATTATAGCTACATAATGAATAATTAAATATAGTAATATATATTTATGTATCTATGTATATCTACTTTTTATCTACATATTTATATATCCTTTTTTTCTCTTTCTTTCTTACGTATTCTTATATTTTATATTAATTTCCTTTTTTATTTTTTTTGTACCGGCTTCAATTTTCTCTGCACTTCCCTAAGGTTGACTGGGAGAATATGCTATTAAGCATTGAGTCCGCCTTTTCTCCATTGTTCATAAAATTTTAACAAATAAATAAATTAAATGCAAGCAAGATATATAATAACTATATCACTGAAAATAATAAAAAAATCCAACTAACTCACCTCATAACAATAATCACAAACCCACGCACTTTTCGAAAAAAACACCAATTCACTCAAAATGAACACACACCCTTACACCATGGAGGCACGGGGTCAAATAACAAAGATGGGGAATAACATTACAAAGGTGAGTGAGATGGGTGGTGTGCGAGCGAGACGGACGATGGGCGGAGCTTACCGGGTTCCATTCCGTTTGCTCTACGGTTTTTTTACTTTTTTAATTCGACCTCAACGGTGGACGCCTTTTATGCCAGGTGTGTCAAAATCCAACTTTTTAGACATGGCTGATTTTTTATTACAAAAATAATTGATAATTTTTAATATGGTAAAAATGCGTAAAGTTGCTTCGGGATAGCTCTATCATCATATTTTTGATTTTTTTATACAATTATAATAGCAAGCATGCAGTCCACCTAATGTTAAGTGGTGCCTGCTGGCCATGGACATCTGTAAGCAACTTCATATAGAACATGGGTTCCGATTGCCGGCACACTTTCACATGAGGCGACCATCACAGTCCTCGGGAGTAGCAACGCATTTGTGATTGACTTCACATGGAACCCATGTTCTGTATGAAGTTAATTACAGATGACCATGGGCAGCAGTGACCACTTACCATCAGGTGGACTGCATGCTCGTTTGCTACTTCAGTCAAATAAATAAATAAAAATAAGTAATTCGCTCTCTATGTAGAGCGCTCATTGCTTCATCACTACATAGCATAACACATAGTCGCTTTGCGCTGTCTGTCCCTATGTATGCTTAGATCTTTAAAACTACGCGGATTTTAATGCAGTTTTTTTAATAGATAGAGTGATTCAAGAGGAAGGTTTCTATGTATAATAAATGCATAATATATTGGAGGAACACTGATCATTTTAGGTTTTTGATTTTCAGACGGAACGAAGGTCGCCGGGTCAACTAGTATATAATATAAAGCGAAAGATAAGTCTCTCAAGATGGTAAAACGTGTATGGTTCGACGGGGGAGCTACCACCATACCAATTTCTAGCGTTAAGCAGTTTGTGTTTCGGTGGCAGCGTGTGGTAGCCAGCTCACTTTCATATGAGGTGACTATCTTATCGCTTGGGTTACATAATTGTGTTTGCGTCTACGCAAAATCCCTGTCTTTTATCTGACTGAAGTAGCAAACGAGCATGCAGTCCACCTGATGGTCGTACCTGTAGCCTCGGGGTCAGAATAGGGCTACGGTATCCCCTGCCTGTCGTAAGAGGCGATTAAAAAGGGCTTCCGGGGTTGCAGACGGCTAGAGTGGGAGCTCGAAACGTTCGGTCAGGCAATCCTGGGAAGGACGGCGGTATGTGTGGTCGCATATCGTCGTAAAGACTAGACGGAGCGGTGGGCCCAGCCGCCCGTCTGGGAGGAGTCCGATGAGGCAGCGCGCTCGGAGGATTTCGGTTGAAGTCGTTTCGAGATCCCGGAGTCCTCCTTTTCAGCGCCGAGGACGGCCACCGGGGGGGTTTTAGTGCGGTAAAAATCCCACATAACCCTGCATCGCTCCCACGGCGTCGGGTACCTTTGGAACGTTTCCCCCTCGAAAAAAAAAAGAAAAAAAAAGTCCACCTGATGGTAAGTGGTCACTGCCGCCATGCGACATCTGTAAGCAACTTCATATAGAACATGGGCTTTATCTGAAGTCAATGACAGATGCGATGGATATAAATAAGAAAAAAGACAAACCCGCTGAGTTTCTTGCCGGAGCTTCTCAGTTGAGATCGTGTTCCGATCCAGTGGTAGTGTAAGAAAAGAAAAAAATGTAACTGACAATTTGTAAGTGCCCCCGTAGGCCTATACAAAATAAAGACATTTCATTTCATTTCCCGAGGACTATGATGGTCGCCTCAAATAAAAGTGTGCCGGCAACCACACCCTTACATCAAAACGCAAGAACTGCTACGCTAGAAATAGGTGTGGCGGTGGTACTTCCCCGGTCGTACTGCACTGGTTTCACCATCTGGTAAAACCAACCTGGTAATAAGGGTAGCCCTTATGTCCAGTAGTGGACCTCATAAACGCTTCTAACACTTATAGTCCCATAGATTTTTTTCCTATGTCGTGGGTACCATGGACACTCACAAAGACGAATAGACGAACACCCAAACGCACAATAAGAATCTAAATTTTATGACCTGCGTGGCGGAGCGGCTACCATACCGGTCTGACGCGCAATGGATCCCGGGTTCGATTCCCGGCCAGACAAGTAACTGAATGATGAGTTTAGATTCCTGTTCTGGGTCTGGGTGTTTGTGTATTCGTCTTGTGTATGTCCATGGTACCCACAACAAAGGATAAAATCCTACTGTGGGGCTATGAGTGTAGAAAGCGTGTTTTAAAATTCATCATCTAGATGCCTGTCTGGCGGGGAATCGAACCCGGAACCCACTGCGTCTCAGACCGGCATGGCAACCGCTCCGCCATGCGGGTCGTCAAAACCTGATTTTATGAGGTTATATTATAGATGGAATATTTAAGTGTATCTTGTTAATTATATATAATAATTGTTTCTTTCTTTCTTTCTTTCTTATTAGGCCGAAACTTAGAGTAAAGATAACTAAAATAAGTTGCATAGAAAGCAAAAGCTTTTACCGGATCTGACAAAGCATTTAATAGATAGGCAATCCGTGAGAATGGGAATATAAGGCTTTAGTGGATACTCAGCTAATTACTACCTTATTTTAGCATAGTATTACATGCATATATTAATATACGTTATGTGTGTCCGTACGTCGCATATATTTGCCAAAGAGATAGTTTAAAGGACTGAGAATAAGTTATAAAAAAAACCCTCAAGCCAAAACTCTCTCTCGTCAACCCATTATTGTCCCATTGTTGGGCACGGGTCTTCTCTCAGAATGAGAGAGTTTTAGGTCATTGTCCACCGTGCTGGTCAAGTGCGAATTGGTGGACTTCACACACCTCCGAGAACTTTTTTTTTTTTAAAGAACTCTCGGGTGTGTAGATTTTTTCACGATGTTTTCCATCATCGAAAAGCAGTGATAATTAATTTCTAATACGCACATAAATCAGTGATGCGTGCCTGGGTTTGAAACTCGGACCTCCCGATTGAGAGGGCAAGTTTCAACCATTAGGCTATCACTGCTCTTGGACTTAAATGGATAAACGGTACATAATACGCACGCAGGCTTAATTTCGCAACCTTAAATTAACTAAACGCTGACATATCACAGTTAGTATGAATGAAATAGAGGGAAATATATCGTGTGAATGAACTGAAACATTTTTTTGCTGATCCAATGTTCTACTTTCTATGTTTACTGCGATATATTCGTAGTTAGTATGTCGTCATCCCGTTATTGTCCCACTGCTGGGCGAGGGACTTTTTTCAGAGTGATCATTTAGGGCATAGTCCTTTGAAGTTTTATAAAATTGAAGGAGCAAACAACATGCACTTCACATGATGATAATCGGTCACTACCGTCCATGGACATCTGTAAACAGCTTCAAATAGGACACGGCTTCTATGAGTTCTATCTGAAGTTTTTGTTACTTCCAAGAACTAAGATGACCGCCTCCTATAAAACTGAGATAAATCCTGCTATAAAACACGCACATATGTAAATCAGATGTGTGTGTGTCTGCGACTCTAACTTTTTTTTACGAGGGGGAAACCTTCAAAAAGTACCCGAGGCCTTGGGAGCGACGCGGGTTATGTGGAATTTTTACCTCGCTAAAAGCCCCACGGTGGCCGTCCTCAGCGCCACGTGGAGGACATCGAGATCTCCAAAGGAACACAACCGGAGTCTTCCGGTTGCGATGCCTATTTCAGGCTCCTCCCTGGTGAGCGGAGCGGTGAGCTGGATAGCTCGAGCTCCTACTCTAGCCGCCCGCAACCCTGAAAGCCCCGTTTAGTCGCCTTGTTCGACAGACAGGGGATACCGTGGCCCTATTCTAATCCTGGGACTACAGACTCTAACCTAGCCCCCAAATTAAAAGGTCGAGTGACAAGAATTAAGTAACAGGTGGTAGGACCAGTGTAGTTCGACCGGGGAAGTACCACCGCCACACCTATTTCTAGCGTGAAGCATTTCTTGCGTTTCAATGGAAGGGTGTGTTTGCTGGCACACTTTTTTTTAAGGCGACCATCCTAGTCCTTGGGAGTAGCGACGCATCTGTGATTGACGAGCCCATGTTCTTTATGAAGTTGCTTACGGATGTCCATGGGCGGCAGTGACCACTTGCAGGTGGACTGCATGCTCGTTTGCTATTTCAATCCAATAAAAAGTAATCTCTGTAGCATTCCGTATAACCTATAAAAATACAAATAATTTTCAAAATGAACTAGTAACTGTCGTTTCAACCAGCATTGTTCCCACGTTACTGTTTCCAGGTATCGGTGTCACTCGACACGCGATCGCAAACAAACAAGCGATTCTTCTGTTTCACGATAAAATAGCTTTTTCATGGCACCCGACGATACCTACTATGTCGTCAACCCATTATTGTCCCACTGCTGCGCACAGGTCTTCTCTCAGAATTAATGTTTTAGGCCATAGTCAACCGCGCGGGCCAAGTGCGAATTGGTGGACTTCACACACATCCGAACACTTTTTTTTAAAGAACTCTCGGGTGTGTAGGTTTCCTCACGATGTTTTCCTTCACCGAAAAGCAGTGATTATTAATTTTTAATACGCACGTAAATAAGTGGTGCGTGCCTAGGCTTGAACATCGGACCTCCCGATTGAATGGGCAAGTTTTTAATTATTAGGCTATCACTGCTCTAAAATGATACGAAACAAAATACTAAATGTTATCTCAAATATTATCAGTCCATCAAATTAACCCCAATAGTTTTGGCTTGAGGGATTTTTTTATAACTTATTCTCAGTCCTTTAAACTATCTTTTCAGAAAATATATATTTTTTATTTGATGAAGTAGCAAACGAGCATGCAGTCCACCTGATGGTAAGTGGTCACTGCTGCTCATGGACATCTGTGATCAACTTCATACAGAACATGGGTTCTATCTAAAGTCAATAACAGATGCGTTGCTACTCCCGAGGACTACGATGGAAAGCATTCCTTCACCGGAAGGCAGTGATAATTAATTTTTAATACGCACATAATTTTAGAAAAGTCAGTGCGTGAAACTTTTGTAAGATTGCTACTTTATAGGAACCGAGCAGTCCACCTGATGGTATTTTTTTTTATCTGATTGAAAGGGCAAACGAGAATGCAGTCCACCTGATGTTAAGTGGTCACCGCCGCCCATAGACATGTAAGCAACTCCATATAGAACATGGGTTCAATCAAGTCAATCACCGACGCGTTGCTACTCCCGAGGACTAGGATGGCCGCGTCATATTAAAGTGAGCCGCTGAAACAGCCGCTGAAAATTTTACTTTTAGCTTAAAAACATATTCAATTAAAGGCTTTTCCGGATTTTGCGACAAAATAGTAACATTAAAATGTTACATTACATATTTTTTTGTAGTAATCTATTTACTAGTTTTCATTTCATATCCATCCATTTGACGACCAGAGTGACGGAGCCCTTACCATACCGGTCTGACGCGCAATGGGTTCCGGGTTCGATTCCCGGCCAGACATCTGAATGGTGAGTTTAGATTCATGTTCTGGGTCTGGGTGTTTGTGTATTCGTCTTGTGTGTGTCCATGGTACACAGGAGAAAATCCTAGTGTGGCTATGAGTGTAGAAAGCGTAAGCGTGTACATACTTGGAAAATATCCTTCCTAACGCAGTCGGCTCCTTAGTGTTGTGTATTTTTATGTTTTTCTAGGTAATTGAAAACAACAATCTTGCACATTCGTGGCGGTCACAGCGTTACAATTCCCGGTAAATGACAATAGTACTATTTCACAAATATTTTTTCGCATGTGTCAAATATCAAAGTTACGCAAAATAACTGGATAAGGCTCCAGTTGCAGTGTAACGTTTCAAAACAGAATTTCGCACTGTTTACGTTTACGTTTCGAACTTTTTATTATACCAAACTAGTGTAGTTCGACCGGGGAAGTACCACCGCCACACCTATTTCTAGCGTGAAGCAGTTCTTGCGTTTCGATGGAAGAGTGTGGTTGCCGGTACACTTTTATAAGAGGCGACCATCATAGTCATCGGGAGTAGCAACGCATCTGTGATTGACTTCAGATAGAATCTATATTCTGTATGAAGTTGATTATAGATGTCCATGAGCGGCAGTGACCACTTACCATCAGATGGACTGCTTGCTCGTTGCTACTTCAGTCAGATAAGAAAAATTAAAAAACCGTGCCGGCTTTTCCTGATGATAAGTGGCCACTGGAGCCTATGGAGACCTGTAATCACCCAGATATCATGGGCAAACGTGACCACTTACCATCAGGCGGAATGCATGCTCGTTTGCTTACATCCATATTACAAAAATCTTCTTGTGTAAATAGAAAAACATGCTTTCTACACTCATAGCCCCACACTAGGCTCCTGTATCATGGGTACCATGGACACACACAAGACGAATACACAAACACCCATACTCAGAACATGGATCTAAACTCATCATTAAGATACCTGTCTAGTCGGGAATCGAACCCGGGACCCATTGCGCGTCAGACCGGTATGGTAACCGCTCTGCCACGCGGGTCGTCATAATATACTTATATCAAATAATATTATTCCACTTCTAACGCCAAAATGCATGCCAGGCGCGGTGATTATTGGCAAAATCCCCATATGGTTCATTCTAAGCACTGGACTTCAAGGGCTTAGAATGGACCGTTTAATTAGAGCGAAAAACCAAGAGCATGGGGTTCATCTAATTGGATGTAAGTGTTTACCCATAGACTTCTGTCAGCTGGCTTAAACAAGTGAAATCATATAGGTTGGTCTCAAGTGGATTGCTATCCCTTTCTCGTCAACCCATTATTGTCCCACTGCTGGGCACGGGTCTTCTCTGAGAATGAGAGAGTTTAGGCCTGGACTATGGCCTGGACTATGGCCCCCGCGCTGGCCAAGTGCGAATTGGTGGACTTCACACACCTCCGAGAACTTTTTTTTAAGAACTCTCGGGTGTGTAGGTTTCTTCATGATGTTTTCCTTCACCGAAAAGCAGTGATAATTAATTTCTAATACGCACATAAATCAGTGGTGCGTGCCTGGGTTTGAACCTTGGACCTCCCAATCGAGAGGGCAAGTTTCAACCATTAGACTATCACTGCTCTTGCCATTAGGCTATCACTGCTCTTGCTATCCCTTTAGGTGTATATTTACTGCATTTTTTTTTACTTCAGGATCACCATTGCGCTTTTATATTTGAAAAATGCCATTGTTTGTGTATTCTGGTTTGAAGGTAAAAGTTGCGAGGCATTCCAACTTGGCAATCAAGGGAAGCAACGCATTTGTTAAGCTATTGCGTAGCTTTTAACGCGGGCTTTGAGCGCGGCGACCGAATCAAGAAATTCCGTAACGAAAAAACCTAACACCTTCCACTCCGCCTACCATATAGCGCGGCCGAGAATTCGCTTAACTTGTATGTATATGGTACGACGGTCGCATGAATCGAGACGAGCTGCTCGGAAATCGGACGAATATGTAAGCAGCTGTTTGTGAGAAAGTATACAGTTTAAGAGAAAAAAACTTGAATTAATGTCAAAGAAAAAAATACTGCATAAATAAATAATTATAATAGCATAAGTTGATAAAAAATGCTATGCAATAGCTTTACTGCGGCAGTCCCCGAGTTTTTTTTTTTTATCTGAGTGAAGTAGCAAACTAGCATGCAGTCCACCTGATGGTAAGTGGCCATTGCTGCCCATGGACTTCTGTAAACAACTTCATACAGAACATGGGTTCCATCTGAAGTAAATCACTGATGCGTTGCTACTCCCGAGGACTATGATGGTCGCCTCATATGAAAGTGTGCCGGCAACCACACCCTTCTATCGAAACGCAAGAAGTGCTTCACACTAGATATAGGTGTGGCGGTGGTACTTCCCCGGTCGAACTACATTGGTTCTACCACCTTGCAAACCTTCGGCAGTCCCCGAGTGCCGCACGTTTTCTTAAGCATTGTAAAACATGTACAATTCTATCGGGAAGGTACCGCCGCCACAATAATTTTAGCGTGAAGAAGTTATTGCCTTGCGGTGGATAGGGATGATTACTGACTCACTTTCCCATAAGGTGACCGTCTCAGTGCTCGAAACAAGGCTGCAAAGATTTAATTCAATTGGAACCCGTGTTCTTCATTAAGTTGCTTGCAGATCCGTGCGCGGAAGTTACCACTTACCTAACTAGAGCTAACTTTTATAACCAACTAGCTGATCCGGCGGACCTAATTCCGCCTAAAAGTTAAAAATCGAAAATTGACAGTCTTCTTTCACAATATTATCAATGTATCATACATAAAAACCTTCGTCTTGAGTCACTCTATCTATTAAAAAAATCTGCATAAAATCCGTAGCGTAGTTTTAAAGACCTAAGCATACTAGGGACAGACAGCGGGAAACGACTTTGTTTTATATTATGTAGTGATGTAAAAAAAAATGGCAAAAGTTTTATATATCTTTTACAAAGAAAAAGACAAACCCACTGAGTTTCTTGCCGGATCTTCTCAGTTGAGGTCATGTTCCGATCCGGTGGTAGTGTAAAAAAATATGTAACTGACAATTTATAAGTGCCCCCGTAGGCTTATGCAAAATAAATACATTTCATTTCATTAACCGACTTCCAAAAAGGAGGAGGATTCTCAATTCGACTGCATTTTTTTACCATCAAATTGAATTGCTCGCTTACTACTTCTAAAAAATTCAACGTATATAATCGTCGAACGCGTGACATATCATTTTGATATATCAGCAGTGAACATTGTTTACAATGCCAGCGGGCGGCATCTTTGTCACACCGAATTTGCACAACGCGATGGGAGGTCGATACCGTCCGAATATTTAATTGGCGCCACTTTGACGGCACTGTGTATGCAGTTTTGATAATATTTCACAGTTTATTTGTACACGTACATAATATACCATATATATAAATGAAAGGATAGGTACTGATTTTGAATTTACACTTTTATAGCATTGAACTAGCGAATCAGCATGGAATTCACCTGATGGTAAGTGGCTGCTGCCTCCTAGGCATCTGTAAGAAACTTCATTCTATTCGAATTCTATCTGATTCATATAGAATGAAATTTCCAGTATTCTATCTGAAGTCTATCACAGATGCGTTGCTACCCCTGACGACTACCTTGGTCGCCTCATATAAAAATGTACCGGCAACCATACCCTTGCATAAGCCGTTTGGGCTGCAGCGCGTGCCAAGGAAATGGAAATACATACAAACATACATACGCTCGAAAAACATTACCTTCCTTAGGCAGTCGGGTAAAAAGAGGCCTCCTTCGAAGCCAGCGATGCATTGGCGACTCCTCTGGTCTTGCAAATGTCTATGGCGACGGTAACTGCTTTCCATCAGGTGACCCGGCTTATCGTTAGGTCCATCTATATAAAAAAAACAACACTTCAAACCCGAAGACACCAGCACATAACACTGCTGTTATAAGGCATAAATAGGCTTGGTGCTTCCAGAGTCCAACCATACCATACCTTTTTTTGTTATCGAAGGGGAAACCTTCAAAAGGTACCGGACGCGGTAGAAGCAACGCCGGGTTATGTGGAATTTTAACCTCGCTAAAACCCCCTCGGTGGCCGTCCTCAGCGCTGCGAGGAGAACTCCGGGACCTCCAACGGAACACAACCAGAACCTTCGAGCACGATGCGTCTTTCGGGCTCTTCCCCAGTGAGCATTTGAGGTCACCATATCTCCTGGTGTTTACGACAGCATGTGACCACAAATACCACCGTACTACTCGGGGTCGCTTGGCTGGACGGTTCGAGCTCCCACTCTAGCCGCCCGCAACCCTGGAAGCCACTTTTAGTCGCCTCTTACGACAGGCAGGACACACCGTAGCTATATTCTAACCATACCATATCTACACCATCCATGGACGAAAAGGAAGCTTTTCAAGACAGTCACAATACCTGTCGACGTTGATACTACTTATCATAAACTCTTGAAATAATTTGAAAATCCAAATGCAAACAAATAAATTAAAACCAAACATGAAACCGAATAATTAAATCTCCCCCAAATCTTCAAATTACCCAAAACCTTTAAACGTAGCTATTAAAATGCTTAAATTCTCCCTGTAACGATGTAATCGTACACCGAACCACCCCTGTTCTGCGTCAGCCAATCAGGAGCCTTTCCACTCACCCCATAGCAATTTCCACCAACCAGAAGGCGTTGCCGTCAGGTATGATCAATAGGTGTTGTGTTACACGGACGGATGTTGATAGAGAAATTTGTTAAAAAAATGCATAAAACAGTTTATGCTTCCTTGAACCGTTGTGGTCCCACTGCTGGGCAAGGTTCTTAGAATACTCAACATTTTTTTACACGAGCAGCCTTTGGTCCAACTTCACCCAAAAAACTTACAATGACGACCCGCGTGGCGCAGCGGTTACCATACCGGTCTGACACGCAGTGGGTCCCGGGTTCGATTCCCGGCCAGACAAGTATCTGAATGATGAGCTTAGATTCTTGTTCTGGGTCTGGGTGATTGTGTATTCGTCTTTGTATGTGTCCATGGCACCCACCCATGGAAAATCCTACTGTGAGGCTATGAGTGTAGAAAGCGTTTTAAGCGTTTTTTTAATGCTCTTCGAGTTTAATTTAACAATGGTTTTAGGGTACTGATGGGGCTACCAAGATACTGTAGTGCATCAGGGATGTTTGCAGAAGCTTTTTTTTTTTTTTTTTTTTTTTTTTTTTTTTTTTTTTTTTTTTTTTTTTTTTTTTTTTTTTTTTTTTTTTTTTTTGCGCCCAGACAAAAGTGGAAAGGGCTACCCTCCATGCGGGGAGGGTGGTGGTGAATGCTCATGCATACCAATACGGCCGTCCGCATTGGTTATGTGGGACTCACGAGAGACCTACGTGCCTACCCACTAAACACCACCAGAGGTTGGCTTTGGCCTCTGAGGCCTTAAAGCCGTCATCGGAAAAATGCCCCCTATGGGCTGAAAAGGGGGTTTTAGCGGAGTTCCATAAGGGAGCTCCGCGGGATTTTAACACTGTTGTGTAACATGTTGAGCATTAGTGGCATCTGAGAGATGAACACTATGCTGGTCACCTATGTTGCCTGACTGCTGGCCGCCAAGAGGCAGTCCAGGTCAGACGATAGTTTATTGGGAGGGTCGGTGAGGACATTCCTCGGCCGCCGGATGGAGTGTGGTGTGGGAAGGGGAGGGTTATAATCCGCCGCCTCCACCACGAGCTGGTTGGGATGGCAATCGGAGGCTTTGAAGAAGCTCTCCGAGAAGTTCTTGAGAACTTGCTGGATGGTAGGGAGTTCTAAGTCCCGGTGAAGATCGGCATTTCTAACGCACCAGTGTGCATTTAATGCCTTCCTACAGAAGAGGTTTTGGACAACTTGAAGTTTGTCCAATACCCTCGGAGACGCATGCGCAAAGACGGGGGAACCGTACGTAAGTACTGGCCGAATGCAAACCTTATAGAGGGTCCGCTTGTTTCTAAAGGACATTTTACTGCGTTGGCCCAACATACTGTTGAGCCGGTACAAGTAGAAACGGGCAGTACCGCACACCTTAGAGACATGGGGTCTGAAGGTGAGGTGGCGGTCTAGGGTTATACCCAAGTACTTGGTTTGGGATTTCCAAGGAATTGGGGTACCCTTAAATCGGATAGGGGGGTCGTAGACTCTACGGCGCTTACGGTCGAAGAGAATTGCGGAGCTTTTCTCCGGGTTAATGTCTATGCGCCATTTACTAAACCAATCGCCTAGCTCGTTAACCGAGCGTTGGAGTTTGGCGAGGATGTGGGCAGTTGTTGTTCCCTTGACATAAAGGGCCGTATCGTCCGCGAAGAGGGAGAGCTGTACTCCATTAACGGGGGTTGGAATATCGTTTGTATACGATATGTAAAGAATCGGGGAGAGCACTGAGCCCTGCGGGACGCCTGCCGTTAGGCGGCGAGGAGAGGAGAGTAAGCCTTCATGCTTAAAACGAAAGGTTCTATCGTGAATGTAGGAGGCCACTAAACGCACTAGACGATCAGGGAGTCCTAATTTATAGAGTTTATAGATTAGACCCGTGTGCCAGACTTTATCAAAAGCCTTGGCAACGTCGAAAAAGACTGCGGCTGTCTTACAGCCACGGGGATAAAAGCCGCTCAAGGTGTATTCGACAATGCGGTGGACCTGCTGGGGGCATGAGTGGCTTGAACGAAAGCCGAATTGTTGGGGTATAATCAAGGGGGGGCCGTCTGTCGGAAGGAGATGCCTTCGCAGACGAGTTAAAATTATTCTTTCGAATAGTTTGCCCATAGTCTTTAAGAGACTTATAGGGCGATGGTTAGCGGGGATGTTGAGAGGTTTCCCCGGTTTGGGGATCCCTATAACTGTTGCTTCTTTCCAAGCAGTTGGAAAGAAACTCAGGTCGAAGCAGGCATTAAAGATTACTGCCAAAAAGGTAAGTGCCTGCTCCGGAAAGTGTTTGAGCGCGAGGTTTGAGACCCCGTCTGCTCCTGGGGCTTTCCGATTTTTCAGACCACTGATAGTAGATCTGATTTCATCGGTAGAGACTGTGATGGAATCGGCGGTGATAGGGAGTGAGTTCAGTTTACTGACCTCCTCCTCCACCGTTTGAATGTGGGCTGGGTCACAGCTCTGAGTGCTGGGTGAGCATTGTGAGGCAATGCTGTCAGCGAAGCATTCGGCTTTCTCCACGTCTTCGAAGGCGATACTGCCATCTGGACGTGCTAGCGGAGGGGTATGAGTGACGGCATCCATACGGAGGGCTTTTGCCACTCTGTAGTACGCCTGGTGAGACGGTTTAATATCTTCCATGAGGGAATCCCAGTTGGAATTTCTCATTTCAGATAGGCGGTACCTAACTTGGGACTGGAGCTGGTTTGCCCTCCGCCTGTAGTCAGGGGTTGGGTATTTAGCCGCCCTCCTAAGAGCGGCATTTTTCTTACGAATGAGGAGCCTGATAGCAAGGGGTAGTTTACGGTTTTTAACCTCGACCACTCTCTCACTATCGCGAAGACGGGACTGGACTAGCGTTGTGAACGAGTCCACCGCATCATCAATCTTCACCGTGCTATCTAGCGATACAGAAGGCACCTTATATGGTGAGTCGGGGGCATCAATTGATGCTGCAAGAGATTTCTTGAAGCCTTCCCAATTGGTGAAGGTTTTCAAGGAAGTCGGTGAACTGGGTGTTTGGGGACCTAGTTGGAGTGAGACCGGACGATGGTCAGAGCCCAGGTCGTCAAGAGTCTCGATTGCCCTTAGGCTGAGCGAGACTCCTTTTGACAAGGCGAAGTCCAGGATATCTGGCCTACAGTTTAGTCTATCGGGGTAGTAGGTAGGGGATGTGGGTGGGAGCACACTGAGACCTAATGCCTCTGTTGCTTTTAACAATACCCTACCGTTGCGATTAGTCGAGTGGCAATTCCAGTCGACATGTTTTGAATTAAAATCTCCAAACAGCAATACAGAATCGCCGAGGGAGAGAAGTGCTTCTAAATCCTGTTTCAGAGCGGCTTTTGTGTTTGAGCAGTATACTGAGGCTATGATCAGGGACGGGTGTCCTGTCATGCCCAGCTTGCATATAGTGGCCTCCAAGTGGGTGAGGGTCGGAGTTACGACCGGAGTACAGTGGAGAGATTTCTTATAGTAGATGGCAGTGCCGCCGCCATTACGGCCATCGGCTCTGTCGTCCCTAATAAGATTAAAAGTAGGAATCCTCAGGCCTCTCCGTGTGGAGGGCTTAAGGTGGGTTTCTTGAACTAGCAACAGATCTAACTCAGTGTTGCGAACGAATTCTTTAAGCTCGGGGATGCTTAAGGCTAGTCCCCGGGCGTTGAATGAGACGAGCGAAATACCCCTAGGTTTCACTCGGCCAGTCGGGAGGGGTACAACGGGAGGCACTTGGCTCATCGTTGTAGGGATCTAACTAAGTCCGCGTGGTCGGCCAGTATGAATACGGCCTCCTGGACAGTACGCGTTCGGCGGAGTTTCCCCGCCAAGAGGATAACCTCATCCAAGTTGATAGATTGGATGATGTTCATGGCGTGTGTGATGTCCTCTTGGACATCTGACGCCTTGGGACCTGCCTTGGGTTTTGGTTTTGGGGGGGGGGCAGGTGAAGCCTGCGTAGCCGGGCGTAGGGGAGGACGAGACGACGTCGTCGGAGCTCTCCCACTGGGTTGCCCCCATGGGCAAGAGGGGGTCGGCTTTGGCTCTCTGAGAGCTGGGTAATTGGTCGCATTGACCGGGGGGGGGGACGGCTTGGGCTTGGGGCCCTTGGTCGTCGGCTGTCTCTTTTTACGAGACACCTTTGGGGCCTTTGGACAGCCACGGTAATTAGCCGGGTGTCCGGGCTGCCCGCACAATACACACGCGGGAGGGGTCTCCGCGTCACGTGTGCGCGGGCAGTCCTTGGTCCCGTGGGACTCCAGGCACTTAACGCACCTGGGCGTCGCCGAGCAGAAGTTTGCTGCATGGCCATACAGCTGGCAGCGGTGGCACTGACCCGGGTAGCCCCTTTTGTTCGGAGCTTCTACTTTGGCCAGTGTTAGACCGCACACCTCGCTCACATCTTTAAAGAACACGTCCACTATTTTTAAACTGCTGGGCACGGGTCTTCTCCCTCAGAATGAGAGAGAGAGAGAGTTTTAGGCCATAGTCCACCGCGCTGGCCAAGTGCGAATTGCTGGATATAGAATGAGATTTAGGCCAAAACCCACCGTGCTGGCAAAGTGCGAAAAAGACTTCACGCATCTTTGAGACGTTTTGTCAAAGAACTCTCAGAAGTTTCGTCAAGATTAAGTGAGTTAAGGCTAAGCAGTGATATTTAATTTGTAATGCTCATATTATCTTAGAGAAATCGGAGCTGCATACATGGGATTTGAACCTCAAACAATACAACGAATTAACCCGGCGAAGTTCGTTCCGCCTAAAAATTAAAAATCTAAAATTATCAGTTTTACTCCAATATATTATTGCATGTATTATACATAAAAACCTTCCTTTTCAATCACTCTATCTATTACAAACTGCATTAAACTTCTAAAACAAACTGCATTAAAATCCGTAGCGTAGTTTCAAAGATCTAAGCATACATATTGACAGACAGCGAGAAGCGACTTTGTTTTATACTATGTAGTGATTTACACATACGTAAACGCAAACGTGTCATGGAATTGTCTCCAAACGAAAGACAGACAAAGCGGGAATAGTTTAAACGCTGGTTGCTACTCTTGATAATTAAAATACCATCAGTGTTGGCCATTGACATCTATATAACCCATACTATCTTATTAGTATCATAAATGTTTCTGTAAATGTACCTTTTTTGTTATCGAGGGGCAAACCTTCTAAAGGTACCACGTGGGAGCAACGCCGAGTTATGTGGGATTTTTACCTCACTAAAACCCCCACGATGGCCGTCCTCGCTGCGAGGAGAATTCTGGGATCTCCAACGGAACACAACCAAAGTCCTCCGAGCGCCTCCTTTTCACTCTTCCCCAGTGAGCATTTCTAGTCCCCGGATCTACAGAGACATCTGTGAATGTACCTACGTGTGTTTATTATTTTTTTACGTAAAAACTCCCGTTCAGATTTCACTGATATAGAATTTACACACACATTTTTTCCCTATTGATGTAGCAAACGAACATGCAGTCCACCTGATGGTCACACATGCGTTGCTACTTCCGAGGCCTAAAATGTTTGCCTAATATGAAAGAGAGCAGGATTGACACTCGCGTGGCGCAGCGGTTACCGTACCGGTCTGACACGCAGTGGGTCCCGGGATCGATTCCCGACCAGACAAGTATCAGAATGATGAGTTTAGATTCTTGTTCTGGGTCTGGCTGTTTGTGTATTCGTCTTTGTGTGTGTGTGTGTGTCCATGGCACTCACAACATAGGAGAAAATCCTACTGTGGGGCTATGAGTGTAGAAAGCGTTTTTTTTTAAGTTTAAGGCATTATACCCTTCCACAGAAACACCACAAAAACTGCTTTACGTTAGAAATAAGTGTAGCGGTGGTACCTCATCAAATTAATCTGGTTCTACCATCTGGTTATACACATAGTTTATGGACTTACACATAGAATACTCCTTACTTTTGAAGAGCAGACCACAGGGGGTAAACTGCGGGAATAACAAAACAGAGTTTTTTTTATTATATATATGAGGACAACCCATAACTACTAACCTGAATGGCTATATGGGAATATCTGATTTTAAACTAGTAGACAAACCCCGGAAAAATTTTGACCATGGATTTTTTTTCACTAAAATCCCGCATTCCTATATTTTCCTTAACAAACTACAGATAAATAAATCGAGACGCCTAACCTCTGCGTGGGAACATATCCTAATGCGACAATGTGCGGATGAAGCCTTATCAGATGTACTAATCCGCAAACTTCACAGAACAATTGCTTGTTTACGAATTCCTATAAAGATGGGATTAGGATTGTGTCGACAGGACTGATAGAAGTTCATTGATATGATCTGTGCTCTTAGTATAACTTTATTACGTTACGTTTAATTTACGTTTATCACGTTTAACCAACAATAACGAAAATTGTTGGCCTAAAAACAGCTCTCCATGAGATTTGAAGTTGGTAGAACGGTCGTTCGACCGAGGAAGTACCACCGCCACACCTATTTCTAACCTCCTTCCTAAATTCTCCTCCTTCCTAAAATCCTTCTAAATTCCTTGAAGCAGTTCTTGTGGTTTCGCTGGAAGGGTGTGGTTGCCGGCACACTTTTATATGAGGCGACCATCCTAGTCCTCGAGAGTAACAACGCATCTGTGATTGACTTCAGATAGAACCCATATTCAGTGATCACTTATCATCAGGTGCTCTGCATCAAAAATCCTTGAGATGGTAAAAGCTGAGCCACTTCCTATTGCCTAGTAGAATCTCAAAACATTTTGTTCTTTATGCCATTTGTTATTATGTCTCTCAATTTTGTTTCACCCTAGTTAAATTATATAATAAGCTTATTTTTGTTTAAACATTCTTTCTAGTAATATATGTTGTTATGTTATCAGTGTTACATTTAAAGCAATAAATGTGTTTATTATTATTATTATTTACGTTTTCGTCGAATATTGCAATGAAATAGCAGAATTCGGAATTTCTTGATTCGGTCGCCGTGGTATAAGCAACGCACCTATCATTGACTTCAGATAGAACCCCCCTGTTCTATATGGATTTATTCACAGATGTCCATGGGCAGCATTAACCACTTCCAATCAAGTGGATTACATGTTCGTTTGCTACTTCAGATAAAAAAATCATCGCGCTGGCCAAGGTTAAATTGACTTTTTTAAATACCTAACTTACAGGTGTTAAGGTTTTCTCATTATAACACGCTTTCTACACTCATAGCCCCACACTAGGATTTTCTCCTGTGTCGTGGGTACCATGGACACCCACAAGACGAATACACAAACACCCGGACCCAGAACATGAATCTAAACTCACCATTTAGATACCTGCCTGGCCGGGAATCGAACCCGGAACCCATTACGCGTCAGACCGATATGCTACCCGCCATGCGGGTTGTCATTATGTTTACTATCTATTGCACCTTACCTATTCTTATATTTATTATGACTTTAACTCCATACCCAAAGGTTGCCTGGACGAAATCGTTGTTTAGCGATAAGGCCGCCTTTTGTATCGTTCTTTTAATTTGTAACTTTTTTGCTATGTATATTTTATGGGTACAATAAAGAATATTATTATTATTACTTTCACCGTAAAGCATTGATAATATAATTAGTTACTAATATAGACATAATTTTGAATTAACCAGTGATGTGTGCGATCCTTCGAACCGTGAACGCTATAGAGGGTACAACCATTAGCCAGCTTTAATCTATATTATCTTTTTATAAATTAGGTATTTTGGAAGATGGTAGAACCAGTGTAGTTCGACCGGGGAAGTACCACCGCCACACCTATTTCCAGCGTGAAGCATTTGATTTCGATGCGTTTCGATGGAAGGGTGTGGCTGCCGGCACACTCACATGAGGCCACCATCATAGTCCTCGTGGGTAACAACGCATCTGTGATAGACTTCACATGGAACCCTTGCTCTGTATGAAGTCGATTACAGACGTCTAGACGGCAGTGACCACTTACCATCAGGTGGACTGCATGCTCGTTTGCTACTTCAGTTAGATAAAAAAAGGTTTAAATCATAAAAATAAATTAAAATACGCATATGCACAGTGCAGGGAAAGCACCAAGTTTTCAATTGTAGGCCTTTTTTTTTATCAAAACTGTATCTTTAACATAAAACTGGTCCTTTTTAACCGACTTCCAAAAAGGAGGAGGTTATCAATTCGTCTGTATTTTTTTTTTTTTTTTTTTTTTTTTTTTATATTTGTTACCTCATTTCTCCGGACTGGGTGAACCGATTTAGATGATTTTTTTTTTATTTGAAAGGTAGTGCGTGTCATAGGGTCCCATTTTTTTTAGTATTTTTTTGACTAGGGCATCCATAAGAAAAACGCATAAGTCTTAAATTTGCATTTTCAATGTACGCGATAAATGTATGAATAACTCAATATCCCGCCAACCGATTTTGATGATTCTTTTTTTATTAGAAAGGATGTACTCCAGGGGTAGTCTGATAAGAGTTTGATAAGGTTCTAATCATAGGATCTTCAACTTTTTGGAGCAAAATAATAAAATTAGTGATAGTCGGCCGAACCTTAGCTGGAGAAGTCCAATTGAGTAAAATATAGAATAAAATTACTATGTAGGTATTTACTATGAAAAATTTGACCTTCAACTCTTCAATCCTGATGATGCAGGGGTACTGCTAGCCTGAACTATAAAAGTTGGTCGTTTGATGTTTGCGAATATATAATGAAATTGTTAAGCAAATTCATGGGACAAAAATTTGACCTTCAACTCCTCAACCCTGATGATGCAGGGGTACTTAAAGCCAAAACCATAGGAATAAGCCATTTGGTGCTTACGTATATGTTATAAGATTACTAAGCAAAAACATAAGATGAAAAATTTGACCTTCAACTCCTCAACCCTGATGATGGAGGGGTACTTCAATCCTAAACCATAGAAGTTGGCAATTTGGTGCTTACGGTTATGTAAAGAAAATACTAAGCAAAAATATAAAATCAAAAATTTGACCTTCAACTCCTCAACCCTGATGATGAAGGGGTACTTCAATCCTAAACCATAGGAGTTGGCAATTTGGTGCTTACGGTTATGTAAAAATAATACTAAGCAGAGGCACAAAATTAAAATTTTGACCTTCAACTCCTCGACCCTGATGATGAAGGGGTACTTCAATTCTAAACCATAGGAGTTGGCAATTTGGTGCTTACGGGTATGTAAAAATAATACCAAACAGAGGCACAAAATTAAAATTTTGACCTTCAACTCCTAAACCCTGATGATGCAGGGTACTGCAAGCCTGAGCCATAGAAGTTAGCCACCTGGTACTAACGTATATGTTATAAGATTACTAAGCAACAATATAAGATGAAAAATTTGACCTTCAACTCCTCAACCCTGATGATGGAGGGGTACTTCCAGAGGGGGCGCCCTGTTTGTATGAATTGTAAAAGTGTTTTATGTTTAATTTTTGTGAATATGTAGATGCACAAAGCAAACTTAGAGGCTTTATTTAAATACAAACATAAAAATATAGTCACTAAAAAGTGTAAAATAAAAACTTTTTAACAAAAAATATCTACCGACTTCCATGTCACAAAAAAGTAAAAAATAATTTAAATATATTTTGGTCTAGAACATACTCAGTACTTAGTACATAGTTCTGAAGTCGGTGCTCATATAGGACGTAGTTACCGTCGTCCAGCGAAATATGTCGAGCACCGACTTCAGGACTATGTACTAAGTACTGAGTATGTTCTAGACCAAAATATATTTAAATTATTTTTTACTTTTTTGTGACATGGAAGTCGGTAGATATTTTTTGTTAAAAAGTTTTTATTTTATTCAGTTTTTGTATGTTTTTCTAGTATGTGTAAAGTAGCTCCCTCTAGAACAGTGTTTATTTTTTTGTTTAGTATCTAATATGCCTACGTATCATTCTAGAATTATCAGTGATGCGTGCCTGGGACTCGAATCTCGGACTCTCTATAGAAGGGACATGTTTCAACACATCACATAGCTATATTATTTTTTATACATTATGTTAAAATCATTAAAAAAAAACCAATAATCACAGTGTGGGTAGGGCACCAAGTTTTCAATTCTAGGCCTTTTTTCTTAAAACTCTATCTTTAACACAAAATTGATGAATTTGAATTAGTGCAGTTATTGATACAAAACGCAGTACTTTTGATTTCTAGTATGTGTAAAGTAGCTCCCTATTGAACACTGTTTATTTTTTGTAGCAGGCATGCTGTAATCCTCTCGTGAACAAAGCACAATGTACCGAAGTGAACAAATGAACATTGTCGTACGCAATGTTTGACACTTGGGTTGCTGAGTGAAGGTGGGTTGTAACTCGTTAAACTTTTATATTATTTGCTGATATTAGTGAGAAAGTGCTATGATTGAAAGTTGTTTCACTTTATAGTTCGTATTTGAAAGGACTGCTACCTATCTATGGTAATTGCGCAATACGAACCAAAGTAGTAGTCCAATACGAACTATTTTTCAGCTTAGTACATTTCAGGATAGTGTTCTACCCTGAAAGGTAAGGTAAAGGTAATTAATCGAGACATTCCAACTTTGGCGTAGCAACGCACCTGTGACAAGCGCAACCTGCGCAAGCGCAGGTAATATCTTATCTAAGGATGATTTCAAACGTCCACGGTAGCAGCAGCCACTTACCAAAGATTGAAAGGCATACACTGCATAGAAAAGGATGTATCAAGTTTTGTTATGGTGTTACGTCTCTCACCTAGATGGTACCATATTCTATTCAAGGTGTTTATGTATGTACTTAGATAGCTGTTGTTAAATTAATTAACACACCTGTCCACTGAGTACACGGATTTTGTATTGAAGTAGCAAATGACTATTACCACATTCAGTGAACAATTTCATATAAAACAAGGGTTTAATTTCAAGTTAATCACACATTTGTTGTTCTTTTAAGACTAGCCACAAATTAACTTAAAATGCCATCCTAAAATAGAATTAAGATGTTAAATTAAATTACAAACGAAAAACACAACTGTTCAAACTTTCTTTCAACAATTCCGAGTTACAATCGTACGGGTCTAAATAGATCCTTTACGCCCAATCTACTTCACCAACAATTGCGCATTTTAATCCCGATGTGTCGAATGTCGAGTGTCTGGTGTCGAGTGACACAATAAAAGGTCTGTCGATAACGCCTCTTTACACCGATTTGGGATTAAATAATAACAATTGTGCATATTTTTTGCTTTAATCGAAATATGAATGGAATTGCATAGAGTTGGGTCGAATGTGGCGACATTTACGAAACAATAAAACGAATTCTGCTTAAAACAGATTATTAACAACTTAATTAACCCTCATTACTACGTAGTATAACAAAGTCACTTCGCGCTGTCTGTCCCTATGTATGCTTAGATCTTTAAAACTACGCTACGGATTTTAATGCAGGTTTTTTTAATAGAGACGTTTGATAATCATAGATGCGTTGCTGCTCCCAAGGACTATGAAGGTCGCCTCATGTGAAAGTGTGCTGACAACCACACCCTTCTATCGAAACGCAAGAAATGCTTCACGCTAGAAATAGGTGTGGCGGTGGTACTTCCCCGATCCAACTACACTGGTTCTACCAACTAAAAAAAACAACCTTGGTAAAGCAGTGATTTAGTTAAAAACCCAGACACACTAAATTGTTGGACAGCGATTCACTTGCACGAAAATTACGCTTCGGGAGTGCGGAATGGTTACAATTGAAAAGCGTTAGAAAGAATAAATCTGAAAGTGATAAATAGATATAATTGTATTTAATTCGTATACATTATCATTTGTAGTTTTTTTATCTGACTAAAGTAGCAAACGAGCATGGAGTCCACCTGATGTAATTGGATACTGCCGATGATGGAGATCTGTAATCAACTTCATACAGAAAATGGGTTCTATCTGAAGTCAATCACAGATGCGTTGCTACTATGATAGTCGCCTCATATAAAAGTGTGCCGGCAACCACACACTTCTATCGAAACGCAAGAAATGCTTCACTCTAGAAATAGGTGTGGCGGTGGTACCTCCCCGGTCGAACTACACTGGTTTTACCACCTCCATTAAAGGTAGAACCGTTTGTGATTTGACTTCAAAGACACCAACGCCACACCTATTTTCAATCAATTAGATTTCGATGAAATTTGGCACAAAGATAAATTTATGACCTGGAATAACAAATAACGTATTATACGGGCGGAGCCGGAGCCACAAACTAGTTCAGTAATAAAAGAGCAATCCAATCGTATGAGTATGTCTATCAAAAAAAACTATCACCTTTTAGTAAAACGGACAAATAGGTGTGTGTACCCTGTAAAACCCCGGTTACAAATTTATCTGTATATGCAATATGAACTTTATTACATATTATTAAGATTTCTTTTAGCTTTGTATTATAAACTTGAACTTGTACCAACAGAAATTTTGGTCTGATACTAAGTTTAGGCGATTTTAAACTTAAATAGTTGTCATTTGAGTAGTTTTTTCAAGATCTCGAAATGTTGATAAAGACGTCTATAGGGATTAAATGTTGGATTATCACATTTGCGTTATTCTTCGTTTGAAGCAAAAAATTCTATTAAGAAATGTGTTAGGGATTATCTTTGTTTGCTTATGAATACGCAATCTACTAGGAAATCTGTTTACTGTATTACTTCAGGTCAATTTGGTTCTTCAATATTGTTACTACGAAACAAGGTACAATTTGGGGTCTTGAATGTTTGGTTGACACTATAAAATTAGAAGACAATTTATAAATTTCTTGTTATTTTTATGAGGTTTATGACATAGTGTGTGTTAAGAAAAGTTAAGTTCTTTCATGATCCGATCGCTACGACTTTAGAACGCTCGTTCTAAGGAATTAAGAAGGATGTGCTTCAAATGATTTAAATACTGCTTCAAACATGAACTTGGTGCTTACTTTCTTAAAATCACTTATAGTTAAGACATTATGAAACACATTGTTTTTATAATATTAATCATTTATACTCAAACTATTTATTTCTTTCTTTTCTGCGTACTTTATGTAATTACATATATTTACGTATACATTAACTATATATATCCTTTTTTCTCTTTATTTCTTATATATTCTTATTTTCTGTGTTGTTTCCCTTGCACCGCCTTAAATTTTTTCTGCATTTATTATTAAGCATTAAGTCACCTTTTGTCCATTGTTTTAATGATCAATAAAAATAAAAAAATAGAAAAGAGGTCATGGGATTACAGGGTATCTCGACTCGACAACCCATTATTGTCCCACTGCTGGGCACGGGTCTTCTCTCAGAATGAGAGACTTATAGGCCATAGTCCACCGCGCTGGCCAAGTGCGAATTGGTGGACTTCACACACCTCCGAGAACTTTTTTTTTTTTAAGAACTCTCGGGTGTGTAGGTTTACTCACGATGTTTTCCTTCACCGAAAAGCAGTGATAATTAATTTCTAATACGCACATAAATCAGTGGTGCGTGCCTGGTTTGAACCTGCGACCTCCCGATTGAGAGGGCAAGTTTCAACCATTAGGCTATCACTGCTGCTCGCTTGTAGTATAAAACAAACAACGCTACGGATTTTATTGCAGTTTTTTTTAATGGATATAGTAATTCAAGATGAAGGTTTGTGTGGATAATACATATATAATATAGTAGAGAAACGCTAGTTTTGCATTTTTTACTTTTCCATCCATCCATCCATCAGCCCTTTGATGTCCACTGCTGGACATAGGCCTCCCCTAAATGACGCCACTCTAACCGGTCCTGTGCCTTCTGAATCCAACGGTTCCCCGCTGTCTTCTTCAGGTCATCGGTCCACCTAGTGGGGGGCGACCTGTACTCCTTTTGCCTAAACGTGGTCGCCACTCGAGGACCTTTCATCCCCATCGGTTATCGGTCCTTCGAGCGATATGGCCGGCCCACAGCCACTTCAGCTTGCTGATTTTGAGAGCTATGTCGGTCGGTTTTTACTTTTAGGCGGAACTAATTTCGCCGGGTCAACTAGTCACATATAAACCACCACTCGTACTAAGAGGGTAGAAGTTTATATAACCTTAGAATTGTTACCTAATCTTTAGTAATATCAACACGCATCTCATCATATTTAGAGAAGTGTCCATAATCCTAATAAAGGAAAGAACATAATCACATCATCAGATTACATAATAATAATCAAATACACACACACATGCAGGTGTCGTATGCTCATCGCACACATACTCAATCTATCTTTGCAACCGAACACCACCGTAACACCTTTTAAAGAATACCAGCTTTAAGCATTAAAATAACGGGACATTTCGGCTCATTTCAACCATATATTCATATAATAAATAGAAAATTCCACGTGTTATATATAATAAATAGAAAATTCCACGTGTGTTACATATATACATGCATTCTACACACATAGTCCCACAGTCGGATTTTCTGCTGTGTCGTGGGTGCCATGGACACACACAAAGACGAATACACACCCGACCCAGAACAAGAATGTAAACTCATTCAGATACCAATCTGGCCGGGAATCGAACCCGGGACCCACTGCGTGTCAGACTGGTATGGTAACCTCTGCGCCACGCGGGTCGAATCCTATTTTTCTAAATTTCCTGGTCACCCTAATCAAATGCCGTCTCCTCAATTATGTAAGACGATCTAGCTATTGTCATACCCAGGCACCCTGTGAGGTCTGTATTGCGAGGATATAAAGGCTATAATTGCTTGCCAAATGAGGTCTTCATTGATAAATGTACATCGTTTTTTAACAATTACTTATCACCCGTCGCAACGGTCGAAATTCTACCGTAATTTAAATTAAAAAACTAAACTTTATATCGTCCAAAGTAACACCAATATTTCTCAATTTCAAATTTATTGTAATCATATAAAAAACCGTGCGTAATTTTACACTCCTTCGCCCGCGGCAAGTATCTTAAAAACGGATCACAAGCTTTTGCTTCACGTATTAATATATAGATACTAAAAATACAATAAAATAAATGTTTAACTTGGATTCTGGTAGAGAACCCTTTGTATTTGGCCGGTTTTGTAACACATCTGCACACACGGAGGATTGTGAGATCTGGCATAGTTAAAGTTAATCTATATCAACTTCTAAAATGATAATTTTACATAATTACAGGTAGTAATAACCTACCTACCTCTACCCTCCTTCTTTACAAAAGAACGATAAGAAGAAAATTAAACAAAGTGATTTCAATAATAATCTCAAATAATGAAGTCAACAAACGGATAAGGTATCGTTTTTCAAAACTTAGCCAATTAAAACTTATTTTTACTTGTTTAGTCACAAAAATCCGAAATAGAAATTAGATTTTAAGTTGAGGTAAATATAAAACTGTAGACAAAATAAAACGGCTAGTTGCTCACAGATTTACAAGATGGTAGAACCAGAGTAGTTCGACCGCGTAAGTACCACCGCCACACCTAATTGTAGCGAGACGACCATCATAGTCCTCGGGAGTAGAAACGCATCTGTGATTGACTTTAGATGGAACCCATGTTCTGTATGAAGTTGATTACAGATGTCCGTGGCAGTGCCCGTTTACCAACTGGTGGATTGCATGTTTGTTTGCTACTTCAGTCAGATAAAATAAAAATGTGTGCGTGTACTAGCGTACGAGTACACTCGTAAGAAGTGAAACTTCTTTATGACGTTATTTTTCAAAAAATAATTTACTATATGCAACTTTACAGAAATTGGTTAAATAAAGTTAAATTAGATAAAGTTTAATAAAAGGCTTTTAATAAACTTTATCTAATAATCTAATCTATAATAATCTATCTAATATCACGCGTGGTAGGGATAAGAAAAAGATGGCGCGTAACGAAAAAATGTTACACTAAATTTTTTTCCAACCCCGATAAAGAAATTTCACTTCAAAAAAAGATGTCCATGGGTACCAGTGACCACTAACCATCAACTGGAAGCAGTGGCTTACCGCGGATCAATACATGCACGCTTTCTACACTCATAGCCGCCCACTAGGATTTTCTCCTGTGTCGTGGGTACCATGGACACACACAAGACGAATACCCAAACACCCAGACCAGATGAATCTAAACTGATCACTCAGCAACCGTCAGACCGGTATGGTAACCGCCCCGCCACGCGGGTCGTCGAATCGCGCTGATAGGAGTTTCTTCGACCAACCTTCGCCCTCGCGAGGTCCCTTTAAGTGCAAGGCCGTAGACGATGGCCCACTGCGCCCGCACCTCGCTTCGCCACTGGATGGAAGACATACTCGTATGCCACTTGGGTACAACCCATTATTGTCTCACTGCTGGGCACGGGTCTTCTCTCAGAATGAGAGTTTTAGGCCATAGACCACCGCGCTGGCCAAGTGCGAATTGGTGGACTTCACACACCTCCGAGAACTTTTTTTTTTTTAAAGAACTCTCGGGTGTGTAGGTTTCCTCACGATGTTTTTCCTTCACCGTAAAGCAGTGATAATTAATTTCTAATACGCACATAAATCTGTAGTGCTTGCCTAGGTTTGAACCTCGGACCTCTCGATTGAGAGGTCATGTTTCAACCATTAGGCTATCGGTGCTCCTTTGCCACTTAATTCTCAAAAATCATAACTATCTCATTTAATACGAGCTTCGGTTAAAAATCATTATTGGCATTTCCGTCATAGAGTAACACAAATAGACTGGCCATCTCATTTTCACTGTAACTGTCACTCTGGACAGTTGTATTTCACGGCCCGTCTGCAACACATGAAGCATGGAACTGAATATGACTACGTTGTAAATGGATAGTTGTAAAAAGAAGACCAAAGATCATGCTTCGGTATTTTAAAACTTCCGGGACTATTCTGCTGTCTGTAGTCAGTTTTTCAGGGGGGGGGGGGGGTCTCGAGTATCTCCATGTTCCAGTATTTCAAGTGAAAACGGTTATATACGTAATTGGGAAATAATCCACACCACATTCTATTGATCGATCCCGAAGCGATTTCCGTCAATTTGACAAAAAATCTGACTTATACCTAGGTTCGTTTTCACTATGACCACACATAGTAAGTAATACCTCTTCCTTATGCTGACGTAAACATTGCCACTAATTTGCAAAAAAAAAATAACAAATATAATTGGTAAATGAAGATCATTGACTCGTATCTGACGAATTCTATCATAATCCGTGCGATGTCTGTTGATTTAAAGTAAATTTATAGCTGCTGGTTCATCGATGGTGAGGGTACTAACACAGTCATAGCCAGATAGCTGATATTCGGCATTACAATCTGGCCCCAGGTGGACCGATAACCTGAAGAAGACAGTGGGTAGCCGTCGGATTCACAAGGCATAGGTCCGGTTTTGTGACGTCATTTGGGAGAGGCCTATGTCCAGCAGTGGATCGCAAAGGGCGGATGGATGGATGATGACAATCGTGATTCTCTGATGAAAATCCCAGGCACATACCTTTTATTGTAATAAAAATGATGTGCGTTTAAGAAATTAATTACCACTGCTTTATGTTGCTGCAAAAAGTAAAACGTCGTGAGAAAATCGACACGCTTAAAACAGATTGTTGAAAGGTGACTGAAGTCTACCAATTTGCACGTGGCGAGCGTTGTGGACTATAATCTAAGACCCTCCTATCCCTGTAGTTCCTGGATCAGAATAGGGCTCAGATTGCGGGCGGTAAGAGTGTGGGCTCGAACCGTCCAGCCAAGCGACCCCGTGTAGGACAACGGCATGTGTGGCCGCACGCTGTCGTAAACACCAGGAGGCGCAGTGAGTACAATACTCAGTGGGAAGAGCCCAAAGGGGGCTTGCGCTCGGAGGACTCCAGTTGTGTTCCATTGGAGATCCCGGAGTCCTCCAGCGCTGAGGATGGCCACCGGGGGGGGTTTTAGTGAGGTAAAAATCCCACATAACCCGTTGCTGCCACGGCGTCGGGTACCTTTTGAAGGTTTCCCCCTCGATAGCAAAAAAAAGGGCTAAAACCCTCCTACCCTTAAGAAGACCTATGCTCAGCAGTAAGACGATAATGGGTTGACGTCGTAGACATCAAGGTACAGAATTCTGCCTCTTTAATAAGTTTTTTTATCTGACTGAAGTAGCAAACGAGCATGCAGTCCACCTGGTGGTAAGTGATCACTGCCGCCCATCGACATCTGTAATCAACTTCATGCATTACATGGGTTCCATCTGAAGTCAATCACAGATGTGTTGCTACTCCCGAGGACTATGATGGTCGTCTCATGTGAAAGTGTGCCGGCAACCACACCCTTCTATCGAAACGCAAGAAATGCTTCACGCTAGAAATAGGTGTAAAGGTACACCGCCAAATTTTTTAAAAATTCATAGAATAGCGCACGCTTCATTTAGGTTTACAAATGTCATGTCAAAAACAACACTCTTTGACAGTTTTTGACAAATTGCTGACAAAAAAAACCAGCAACCCTGCATACCGAGAGGTTTTTGTTATAAGAACTTTATATCTGTGTATTCAAAAAAGTAGCAACTGTTTTTGGCGCTCATTTTCGATATTTTTATGGTTACCTGACACCTCATTACTACATATTGCTTTGCTTTTTAAATTGACTATTATGACACGTTAGAAATGTATGGATAAGTGTTCCTATTTTAGTGAAAAATGCGACGTAAATATCTACAAATTCTCAACGTCTTATCTATAAAATTTAAATGTTTTATTAAATCATTCTATTTTATTATTTTAAATTTAAAAAAATCTAATTTTATGTTTACTTTTGCAAGTAAAGCGAGTTTATAGTTATTTTATTAACTTACTAATTGAAACATTTTAATATTTTGAACAAACATAGCACAAGTTCCCATTTTGTACATTTTTCATAATCGTTTTAATTAGCCCTCCTCCTTGTTGAGACGTAGAAGCTTTTGTCTCGGTCTCATCCACTAAATGAACGTGTAATTTTTAAAAACTGCGTATTAGACATTAATTAATACTACTTTTCGGCGAAGGAAATCATCGTGAGGAAACCTAAACACCCCAAAGAACTTAAAAAAAAAGTTCTCGGAGATATGTGAAGTTCACCAATCCACACTTGGCCAGCGCGGTGGACTATGGCCTATAACACAGTGGGATCATAATGGGTTGACGACTAGAAAGAAACATGTCTTATTGAATTTAAACCACTTTCCTTACAATTTTACAATTATTGCAGAAAAGAAATTATGTAATACTAAGCCGAGAACCTCCTTGCCTATTTGAGATTAAACAATATCTATTCAAAGCCCTCCCCCTTCTTAAATCTCCTTCTTCTCTTATCAACCCATTATTGGCCCACTGCTGGACACGGGTCTTCTCTCAGATTGAAAGAGTTTAGGCCATAGCCCACCGCGCTGGCCAAGTGCGAATTGGTGGAGTTCACACACCTCCGAGAACTTCTTTTTCTCGGGTGTGTAGGTGCCCTCGCGATGTTTTCCTTCACCGAAAAGCAGTGATAATTAATTTCCAATACGCACATAAATCAGTGGTGCATGCCTGGATTTGAACCTCGGACCTCCCGATTATGGGTTAGGCTATCACTTCTCATTCCCCTTCTTAATTAACGAATATCTCCAAACTTTTGCCTAAAAATTAATATTCATCACATCCATAATATGACAACTTTAAAACGCAAGGATGTCACAGAAGCGAAACTATATTTTTTGTGACAATAAATCTGTCAGTAGGTCTCGCCCCTGTGTACGACAGCACATTAACCCTGGTTATAATTAACCTAGGGTTAATTAATGGTGGTTAGGTGTAGACTGGTTATAGGCTGAATAACCAATTTTAAGTTTAGAAAGTTAAAGTTAAGCTTCTATTGACCCCCACAAATGTCCCAAAAATAAAATTGCGTCCTCTAAAAATGAAAAGCTCATGTAACATTTCAATGGACTAATTCAACGATGCAATGTACGATGCAACAAAACGATAGCTTTGACAACTACAAATCCTCCTTTTTTGAAGTGAAAGCTTTTTATTAAACTTTATCTAATTTAACTTTATTTAACCAATTTCTGTAAAGTTGCATATAGTAAATTATTTTTTGAAAAATAACGTCATAAAGAAATTTCACTTCTTACGAGTGTACGCTAGTACACGCACACATTTTTATTGATATTTTTCTTTTCAGCGCATTGAAATAAAAGCTTGTTTTAATTTTTTATATTATTTTATTATAAGGTACATATGTTGTATGGCTGTGATGTTTTAGTTCTGTATGAAGTTGCTTAAAGATTCATGGGTGGTAATTGTTAAATGAAACACTGAGCACCATGAACGGGTTCTTTATTATTTTGTTTCAAAATACAGTTTTACAACTTTTTAGACAGATTCGACCGACGACCTCTTTTTTCCAAAAGTGACCATCGACCCATAGACCAAGCGACCAATAGGGTTGCCCTTTGCATTACCAAAGACAACTAATACATATCAGTATCAGATCACTTAACATGAGGACTGCATGACTGTTTAAAGGACCAAACAAGCTCCTTTAAAAAAATGCCTTGAGAATTTAATTAGCAATAATTGAGATAAAAAAAAATCTACGCCTAGCAATACACGGTAGCGTTCGCTCAAAATAAACTCATAGAATCAAACACAATTAAAATCAATTATCCAAAAAACGAGCAATTTGACACAGTGTCCAATTTTACCCCTCGCTAGGGGTTGAATCCCTTTGAGGGATTACACGAGCACTTACCCGGCATATGCTGTAATAAGAATGCATCGCAAATTAGGTGGAAAATACTCAATTAGAGTTTGTTGTTGTTTTTAATAATAATAATAATATACTTTATTGTACCCAACAAGGAAAATAATACAATGAAATCTTAATATTATTATACAAAAGGCGGCCTTATCGCTCAACAGCGTTTCTTCCAGGTAACCTAAGGTTATGGAGTTAAGATTAAGGTGACTATAAAGAATAGGTAGGATGCAAAAATCAGGTTAATGAAATAAATGCAACGTACAAATTAAGAAAAAAGTAAAAGAGAAACTAGTTGAAGTGAAACTTCTTTATCGGGGTTGAAAAAAAATTTAGTGTAACATTTTTTCGTTACGCGCCATCTTTTTCTTATCCCTACCACGCGTGATATTAGATAGATTATTATAGATTAGATTATTAGATAAAGTTTAATAATTGGAATTTTAATAATTGGAAAATTAGAGCTTATGGTAACTATTTACCTAACCACGTCAGAAGGACATCAATGTGTTTCGAGCGTAGGTATGTCTATATTTATTTACAAAATTGGAGTAGCAAACGAGCATGCAGTCATTTGAAGGTTGTAGAACCAGTGTAGTTCGACCGGGGAAGTACCACCGCCACACCTATTTCTAGTGTGAAGCATTTCTCGCGTTTCGATTGGATGTGGTTGCCGGCACACTTTTATATGAGGCGACCATCATAGTCCTCGGGAGTAGCAACGCATCTGTGATTAACTTCAGATGGAACCCATGTTCTGTATGAAGTTGATTACAGATGTCCATGGGCGGCAGTGACCACTTACCATCAGGTGGACTGCATGCTCGTTTGCTACTTCAATCTGATAAAAAAAAGGCGACCATTATAGTCCTCGGGGGCAGCAACGCATCTGTGATTGACTTCAGATAGAACCGATGTTCTGTATGAAGTTGATTACAGATGTCCAGTCAGATAAACAAAAGTCCACCTGATGGTGTCAACTGCTGCCCATGGACGTCTGTGAGCAACTTCATACCGACTTCAACTTTCTGTCTAGATTCACAGATGCTCCCAAGGAGTAAAATGGTCGCCTCCTATAAAAAGAGCCGGCAGTCACACCCTTCCACCCAAATTATAGAATTGGTTACGCTAGAATGAGGTGTGTTGGTGGCATCGGTACCCCCCAGTCGAAACATATACATTGTACATAGTAAAGTCTAAATAATCGGTGTTTCTCCACAATTATATTATACATAAAGAGAGAAAGAAAGAAAGATAACTTTATGTATCACTACATATTATAAAACAAAGTCGCTTTACGTTGTCTGCCCCTATGTATGCTTAGATCTTTAAAACTACGCTACGGATTTTAATGCAGTTTTTTTTAATAGATAGAGTGATTCAAAAGGAAAGTTTTTGTGTATATAATAATATAAAATGCTGCATCCAAATTACTGTCCCGAGGAAGAGTTCCCAGAATGCTGGCAAAATTACCTCGTTGAACAGCAAGGCTAATTCGTTGACCGAGGTATGTGCCAGCTTTCTGATCATTCATTGACTCTACCAAACGTTTAGATAGATACTTAAAATAATTTACCATTTAATCCATCATTTAATTTGGCTATTAATTAAAAAAACTATGTTTATTATTATCAATTTTCTAACATTCTAGATACGCATATATTTTAAAATGACAAACAGTGAGATCATTTTATATATTAGTATAGATGTACCCTGCGTATCCCTGATTTGTAACTCAACCCTTAATGCGGCGCCCTGCAGTCCCTTGAGGGCCAATTAAATTTATTAGCCGACGCCGATCAGGGGTGCAAGCGTTTATAGATAATTTTCTTACCACGATATAACTAGGTGTCAAATAGTATTTTGTTTTGGAATCTATTTGAATAAAGTGAAAAAGAAAACAGTAAAAGTAATTGAATAATTTTATGTAGGTATACTTATAATTATTCAATTACTTTTGCTGTTTTTTTTTATATAGTAATAAACAACATTACTATCTGACCCGGCAAAAGTTGTTTTGCCATGTAAAATTAAAAAAAAAATGTTAAGGGTGACTCTTTTCACTAAGGGGTATGAAAAATAGATGTTGGCCGATTCTCAGACCTACTCAATATGCTCACAAAATTTCATGACAATCGGTCAAGCCGTTTCAGAAGAGTACGGGAACGAACATTGTGCCACGAGAGTTTTACACATATCATACCTACATACATAGATATCGGAAATAAATAAGAAATTGAGAGAAAGTACGTTGACTCGTTGATTATGATTTAATAAACAGAAACAGAAAGATATTGGTTATTTCTAGAGATTATACACTTTTGTATAAGATGCAAAAGTGTAAAATCTATGTCTCTAGATTGTCTAGATGTAAGCATGTAGCGCGTGTATAAACATAGACAATACCTTAAAAGTAAAAACTTTTTAAAATCAAGCTTTTATTTTAATGCACTGAACAGAACAAAATATTTTTTTAAGTTCTCAATCCCATCATTTTTGCATCGACCAAGTGTATCTTATATATAAAAATGAATGTTTGTATGTATGTCCTCTGTAGAATCGTAAACTATTCATTTGATTATGTGATGATCTTGAGCAAAGTTCATTCATTAATCTCGAGAAGATTTCTGGTGTATTTTTTTGGGTGGCGTAGCAATGCGCACAGGGTACAGCAAATGTAATGTAACAGCTTCTCGCGAGAATTAATCTGTAAATCATGTCTGTGAAATGGATTACATTAAGTTAAAATCAGCTTGCAAGATTAGACTTATATAAATGTACAAACATTGAAAATTAAATGAAAGCTTCTAAAAGCTTTAATTATATTTTAATCGCTGTGACAAACAACCGATGCAATATTATATCTCACTTGAACTTAGAGCTAACTACATTTATGTGTCACTCTATTTCATATATTTAGGGCGTAAGAAATATACCAGACTATTTCCATAAAAATCTTTTTGAAAAAATGTTTTCCTCCTCTATAGTTACGTTATCCTAGTACATTCGTGTAGTACTGGTTGTACTGGTACATTTGCATATATTTGGTACCTAAATAAACGCATCATATATGTAGTTCTATTATCTTCCGTTCTGAAATATGAAATCTTAATACTTTAGAAAAGTTATTACCAGACAAGTATTTTAAAAATAATCAAATGAAATACTATGTATAAACAATAATAATTTGAGACTAACTTAATTTTTTTATCTGACTGAAATAGCAAACGAGCATGCAGTCCACCAGATTTGAAGGAGGCTTTGAAGGAGAGCATTTGTGACACTGTACCGTGTAGAATAATATGAAACTCCTTTACGGGTCGTGGATTTTACGATGTGCGACGAAATAAACCATCCAAATCGGAATTAATAATAATCAGCCATCAAAAGACCTTTTTTGTTTTTTGCAGAATTCCAGACATTTTTTTTGAATATTTTATGATTTTTTTTTATACGTGGGGAAACCTTTCACAGATTTCTCTCTGCGAGAGGGCAGCTGAGAGGATATGCCGGACTCCTACCGGCTAAAACCCCACAGTGTTCCTCTGTACGCCCTTTGCTGAGACTGCGGGTACGCTAGTAACATTTGTCCGTAGTCCCGACGGCGTCTGCCCTCATCAGGGCCCGTCTCTTTTATGGATAGAGCTGGAGTTTCTCCATCCCTCCGTCTTTGAGGTGCACGCGGTAACACAGTAAGTTAGTATGTGAAGGGCTTAAAGAAAACAAAAATAATCATTTCGACGTCATTTATTCATAAAGACAATTTTAATAAATGAACGCACTAATTACAATAATTTGAGATATGTCACTTAGATATAATCGGTGGTGGTCGTTATGTCGTTTTAACAATAAATATCAAACATAATATACATTGGTGTTATATTTATATGTTGTACCTAGAAGCTGTTTCCCGCGACTCATACGCGCAGGCTGTAGTAAAATAATACGAAATTTTCACCCTTATTCAATCTCCATAGGGGTATGAAAATCCTTTCCTAGACCCAGTCTAAATCTTGAGATGTATATTGTCTATTTCCATGGTTTTTAATTTAGTGACTTAGGCTCTCTGACGATTAGTCCGATTTTTTCTGAAGCCCCTCTCTCCTCCTTAGAATAGAGTGAATAAATATAAACTAGTTCATTTTGTCTCCAATCACTATTACATTATTTCCTTTTAACGGTCATTAATTTAATTAAACACTGGTTTCAAATTTCAAAGTGGTATTAAAGCCGAAGTTACAGATAATCTTTCATTTGCAAACTCAATTAAAAATTATTTGTTATTGATTGTTATATGATATTTCCATCATCACTTCACTCTCAAACATAAGGTATGCTTCATTTCCCAATACACAACAGGTTAATACATATAAACAAAAATATATTTGTATAATTATTTCTCCTCGTTGTATGATCCTTTATATTCCTTAACCTAGCAGTATCATAAAATAAGAATATTTGACAAAAGAATTGTTGCTATATTTTATATAATATAGCAACAATATCAAATATATGTATGTAACAAAAACGCCTAAAATTCTCTTTTTTTTCAAATTTGACTTTATATTGCAAACACAAGAGAAGATTTTTTTTTATAACCAATATGTTGATGACAAAAATAACAAACAAAATATGTAGCAGCGACTTTCCGAACTGATTAAAAGATGGCGCCACAGTTTCATTTACACTTTAAATATATTATAAAAATAATAATACAATTAATAATACCATTAAAACAGGCCTCATTCAAAGTCATTCTTTACACATCGCTCCAATCAGCAACGTAACACCACCACCTTTGTATTACAATTATAATAATTATAATTATAATAATTATTATTATGTATAATATAATAATAAGCTACAATACTTTACGCTATTGTATTAAGTTCAATGTTACTGGAAGACAACTCGTATGGCATATAATATTTAGTACAACATTATTTTAAATTTAAATGCACCGATATAATATGTACGTAATGCTACGAAATTATTAAGGAAAAAAATTCTACAGAAGTCCAATACAAAATATTAGGAAAATAGTATTCAATCTCATCTAGATAGAAAACGTCTCAGAAACATTTAAGATTTCTTAAAATGAATTAAAATTACGTTACAATAAATAGATTGAATAGATCTTTTAACCAATAGCGTGTTTATTCGAAATATTCGAACGACTTTCGCGTATTTACATGAGATGAAAAAGCGTAATCATATTGTATTTATAAATGTATCGAAAAATTCAAGGAAGTAGATATAAAAAAGGGAGAATGCGTATAACATTCAGAACTGGAGAAAACTGTTCGTCTAATGATGAATCGAATATATCTTACTCTACATCACTTTCAAAGTATTATACACTGCATTCATAAATACGTAAGATTTAAAATAAACTTAACAGTATAACAGATATTTTTCATCAAATTCCAAATATATTTTTAAAATCTAATATTATTCAAAATTAATTGCTTCCGAATAATATTCAGAAGCAATTAAGATTATTAGCAGTATAATAACGTCTTCATTCTTATTATTTAAATAATTTCTTTACTTAAAATATTTGAAAATGACTGATAAATATAATAAAAACACGTATCGTATATGATGTAGGTATCTTTCATTTTGCTCTTGCATTGGAATGGGATTTATTTTCAACTGATTTTAAAAACGTTTTAGGTAGATAAATCTTTCAATTTTGCCAAATGACAAACCACACCTATTTCTAGCGTGAAGCATTTCTTGCGTTTCCATAGAAGGGTGTGGTTGCCGGCACACTTTCACATGAGGCGACCATCATAGTCCTCGGGAGTAGCAACGCATCTGTGATTAACTTCTGATGCTCGTTTGCTACTTCAGTCAAATAAAAAAAAAAACTTTCAAGTAGTCTCGTTCAATATTCCAAATCCAAGAGTGAGTAATATTAGCAGATATCGCATAGTGAGAATATAAGAAGCCTAATGCGAAATTCATTTTATGGAAACTGCAAAATTGTGTGCGCGATTTGTTCAGATTCTTAAATCTCGTAACTGTTAAAGGTCTTGATAAGTATGGCCTTTTGTACTTCAAAATGAATATAGTCTTTAATTTGCTATAGTGATAGTATTATGTTTTTATAGCGAATTAAAAATTGTTGAGTTCGTGGTAATTTTCATTATTTAACTCAAATTTCTGAAATTTTGACTTCAGTCCCTTTTGTTCTCACTGTGCGTAATATATACCTATAATCAAATTTTAGTATTTAAATTTATAAACTTAAGTTATTTCAATCTAAAATTATATGCAGTTGAAATATTTTTCTGTAAAAATAACTTACAACATTAAGTACCTAATCTAACATCTTTTTTTCTCCAGAATAAGATTCACCAGTTCTGAATGTTAAAGAGATAGCAAACTTCGGCAAAATGAAAGCAAAACATATTTACAGCGAAGCGAGCATAGTAAGAAGTGAGGACTATATAGCTAACTTAAGCTAAAACTCTAATTTCATACAAATAAGATACAAACTTACATTGAACAATGATCACATAACATCTCACATTAAACCTCGCACCTTTATTGCAATGATGTAATGTAGAAATAAAAAAAAAACACTTAAATATGACAAAATATCTCACTAGTCTCATTTCTCCCGCACAAGAACTCAGGGAGAAGGGAATGACTGAAAAACAGCGCTCTATGAGATAGAAATCTTATAGCAGCATAAGCTGAGTCATTTCCTTTTGCCGTATATTTAATATACATTTAAATTTTAAATTATTGTTATTTATATTGTAATTCCTTTATGTTTTTTGTTTTACCTGTTGTCATTACTATTTTTTAAGGCAATAAACGAGTTTATTATTATTATTCTTTTTATCTTCGTAAAGCTCGGATTTATAAACCCGGTAATTTTTAACGCTCACGGGCCAAAGCCAAGTGAATGTTAAAGGGGAAAATTCAAATTGTACTATAGTTACTATTTTCTATCTGCAAAAATTTTCTTACTATTCTACATGTATTTAAAATTATAGCTTTTTGTAGACTACTAATAATATGTACCGGTAAATTAAGTGTTTTGAGGGACAACTTTAAATTTGTAGGGACTATACCAGTTGTAGAGATCACTTATTATTATTAATATCCAATGAGAATCATTATTTACCGGAAAAAAACGACATATTGGAATATTATCCCCTATAGCTAAAAGACGCATCTAACGTATTTTTAGATGAAGGAAAACATCGTAAGGAAACCTACACACCCAAAAGTCCTTAAAAAAAGTTCTAGGAGGTGTGTGAAGTACACCAATCCGCACTTGGCCAGCGCGGTCTATGGCCTAAAACTTTCATTCTGAGAGAAGACCCGTTCAATAGTGGGACAATAATGGGTTATACTCAACGTATTTCTAGCAATATCAAGTTTTGAAAAATTTACAGTTATTTGTATTCTAATATCTCGCTCCTTTCATATTTTTACATAACTATTATTTGTTACTTCTGTCTATTCTAAATTCTAAACGAAAAGATGCTGAATTGAAAGAAACGCTTACTATCTAAGAGTAAGCGTTTCTTTCAATTCAGCTTCTTTTCGTTTCCGTTTACTTCCATAAAAAAACTAAGGTTAATCGGATTCGTTATCATATTTCAAATTCATATATATATATTATTCGTTTACTTAAGAAAATTGAAAAATCATTATTATGGATAACATTTCCAAATAGTAATTTCGTTTCACTTTAAAACCGCGAGCGACTTTCTGTTTAATTCACTTTTTCTCTATTTTGACTTCTTGTTATCTAACAAGAAGTTATAATAGTGCGCATTTGCACATTTATAACTACAGACGACTAGTGTAAACTTAAAATATTCGGGAATCGAACGACAACAACGCCTGATAAAAAAATTCCGGGATGAGTCTATGAATTTTCGCAATCTACATCATTGCAATTTAAAGGTGCGATCTTATTCATAAAATTATAACGATATGCTTTATAATTGATGAGTATTCAAATAAAAAGACTCACGACTTAAAAGCATTTACACACAGCGCATCTTAACAAGCAAACCCTGGATACTACTAGTATAGATAATGTAATATTTCATTATAAATAATTATTTAAACCTAAAAAGAAGGAAGTTGTACCGAAAATGGAAGGTTTGTAAATGATAGAAAATAGTATTAAGATATCATCTAAATCGATTATCATCTTAATTTCGGTTTTAGTAAAAATATTAAATGGAAGTTAAAGAGGTAGATAGAAAGTAATTAAAAATAATCTCATAGCATTCACTATTAGAATACGCAGAAAATTGGGTGATAATTAATTTTCAATCTAATAGTAATTAATTTCTAATTTAATATTACCGTTGTTTATATATTCGTGATATATATTGATGGAACTGTTACGAAGTAAATTTTTATAAATTACGTAACATTAAAAGACGTATATGTAAATATCTAACGTACGAAAAAATATCAATTAAAACCACATTATAGATAGAGCATTATCACAAACGCTCCGCGATATGAGACGTGCAATAAAACAAAAAAATCACATTGGAGGTAGGCCACTAACTCAAACGCTCCGCGTTATGAGACGTGCAATAAAACAAAACATAAAGTATTATAATTTTAGGACTTATCGCTAAAACAATACTAGTAGAAATCCAGGTTTTGCGCACAATACAACATCAAATTCAGCCATATGTCGCAACGACGGGCGTACAATTAAAAAATTACTTATTGCTTTTACACGTAATATCTCCATAATTATACAGTGTCCTATGCAAATAATTTATAAATAATTTCCATTATAATTACATAATATATTGAGTCGATAAATTATATTATTATCATCTGATATGCACTAGATATGCACTATTAATAGTTAACAATTAACGAAAGGCGATTATTTCTACACGTTTCTCGCCAAACAATTACCGATTCTATTATAATTAACTTAGTAAACGATAATGTATGTATTATTAATAATAGTATTCGCCGATTTTAGGCACTATTGATGTCGGCAGACGCTTTTAATATGTTCAATTATATCACAAAGATAGTAACGCCATCTGTGTTACTGAACTAGAAACTTTGAACTAGCTTATTTGTCCCCTATGAGACTCATTCGCTGAATGTAGTGACACAAGAAACGCATATAGAGATATTCTACATAGAGTACGGAGTAAGGAGACGTACGGTTGGTTGTAAGCAAAAACGTCCGAAATTTAGAAAGAGAAATAAGATTGCGGTGCCCTATATTTCTCTCTACTAAAGTACGTGCATAATTAAATAGTTTGTTTTGAATTGTAATAAATTGTTTTTTTACAAATTATACCAGTTTTTTTGAAGTGAAACTTCTTTATCGGGGTTGGAAAAAAATTTAGTGTAACATTTTTTCGTTACGCGCCATCTTTTTCTGTTACGCGCCATCTTTTTTTTGCGTTACGCGCCATCTTTTTCTTATCCCTATCACGCGTGATATTAGATAGATTATTATAGATTAGATTATGAGATAAAGTTTAATAAAAGCCTTTTATCAAACTTTATCTAATTTAACTTTATTTAACCAATTTCTGTAAAGTTGCATATAGTAAATTATTTTTTGAAAAATAACGTCTTAAAGAAGTTTTACTTCTTACGAGTGTACACGCACACATTTTTATTGTTATTTTATAAATATCTTATCAATCACAGATATTCAATTAAAACAACAAACCATCGCATTGTTCACGCTCACTTTGCTCGCTAATTGTACATGTGCAAAAAGAAAGAGAGAAAAGGTACCGCCATCTTTTTTGAAGGACAATTCGAAGGCTAGCTTTTGCTACTCTACGTATAATACCTCCATGTTGCCGCGTCGGTTATCTTTCCGACATTCGTACTTTATAAAGTTTCAAGCCATGTTTTTATTACGTAGCCGACATTCTCACAAATAATTGTGTACTGTAGCCGAAACATTATAAACGACAAAAGCTTTGAGCACAGGGCTGTCGGCGCCGAAAATCGGTTCTCAACCTATGCTTCCTTCACACACGGTAATACAAAACTCTAGCCTATGGGAAATTGGGGATATATGAGGATTAAATACACTTTTACAATAATATCAACCATCAACAACATTTTAAACAATTTACGTAGTACTTATTCGATATGCTCAATCGCGTAATTGCATAAGGGCTAAAACACACATACGATTTTGCAGTGACACATTGCGATGTCGTGTCGTGGTAGTTTATATATGTTTATCGTGAAAAATAAAAATACTTTAAAAATCTTACTCAAATACAAGATTTCATTTCCAACTTGGCTAATTTATTCAATATACACTGAGTTACCCCAACTGATTATGCTTAATTTTCCATACATGTGTGGTTTATATGACATTGTATGAATAACTTAGTGACGTCATTCTAAATCCAATATGGCGGACGCTACAAAATGGCGAACCGATTATTTCTTACGCGTCCCCATGATATGAAACATTTTACTATGAAATTACTTAAAATAAAATGCGTTAAAAGTTATTTTTAAAACATTTACATATAAAATTATATCAATACATCCTTGGCGTACATGACACCTTGGGTGCGTTCCGGATGGCACTCACAACGCCCTAAACACCCAAAACGTCGTTCCACAAGACGACCGCGGTCGTTGTTGTCGCGGCGAATACGTCATGATTTACGCCCACGTGACGCTCACGACGACCCATCTAATAAGGTGGGTCGCAGTGATCGTTCCAGCAGAGAATACGTCACTAACGTTCATAAGCTAGTGGAACGGGAAAATCTGCGGTCGTGAGCGTGGACTTTTTAAACGCCAAATGGAACGCACCCTATATGGTTTGATACACGACGTCGGAACGTGTCACAATATAATATAGCCACGTTATGATCGAATCGTATGTGTTTTATCCTATACAATTAATTAACTTATTGAATCTTTAGAGCTGAAAGTGTAAATATCTCCGTTAGATTGAAATATAACAGATACGCAAATGTATTTAGTTTTAATATCATAATTATCATATATCATAATAAGATAACCTTTCAATTGTTTTTAGAGATATGTCAAACGAACTTTCTGCATCAAAAATAAATATTTGTGCGACGAAGTTAACAATTTTTTATTAATTATAATTACAATATATTCTTTAAATTATTAACATTTAGGCTACCGTTCTATGGATATCATAATTGGCATTTTACTTGAAACTTGTACCTATATTGATCCTAAATCTAACACTCCTCATCTGAACTCTGAAAATATTTAATTAAACCAAAAATATACAATAATCGTTTAAGTTAAAATTATTTTTAAATAACTATATATAACTATAATAGCATTGATAATCAAAATGCAATAAATGTAACTATTGAAAAAATATATATACCCATAATCACTAAAAAGAAGCGAAAAACCAAGATTAAAAGTATTGTCAAAGTCTTCAGAATCATCATTTTCATAAATCGTACATTTTTTTCACTTTTTCATTTTGAACATAATGATAATAAAATTGATAATCAAGATGCAGGTAATCATAATGATGATATGTACTAAAAAATAATCGATCATGTTATAGAATACCTATATAATCAATATGTAGATGTTATACATGTAAGGCTAAGTACACACAATCGTACGAACAAGATATGAAGATCACACTTCATGCATATACATAGAACAGAAGTTCTACTTAAAATCAATTACAGACGCGTTGCAACTCTTGAGATCTTAAATGGTGCTTCATATTATGTAAATGACCCAGTGTTAATACATACTTTCACCGAAGTGATAGTACTGCTTCTCTCTAGAAATAATTGTGACAGTGGTACTTACCATGCTTGTTCTACCAAATTTCAACATCTAGAAGAAATATTGGCTTGATCCAGGATGTTTCTAATAGAGTACCAAAATCAGGAGTCCATGGATACATCTTTTTGCACGCCGAATAAGATAATCTTGGTTGTACGACTTTGTATTCAGCTTACATAATCAACCCACAGAGATCAAAAGATAAACTATATAATAACATCACAAACCGTGTGCTATAAACATAAGTAAAGATGTCGTATGCTTTTATCTTTATCATCTTCGTCATCAAAATGGTGCTACCTCTGAGGATGTTAAAGTTATTATGCCTAGCTGCCTTATCTCACTCCATAAGAGAACGCAGTGATCATTAACACGTCGTTGGCCTCCGGAATCAAAACACGGAAGGCTTTAATGTACTACCTTCACTAATTTGTTTATATGTCATTTTTGGGCCTTATTTAGGCATTGGCTCGATTAGAAAAGGACTTGTTCGATCTGTGATGTTTCTAACATGCCTTTAAGAAGATCAATCGCTCATTGACGCCGACTATTGGGGTAACATTGAGTTAAAAAAGATAAAAGTTTAAGATTGTAATAAAGATGGATATCAAAAATTTAAGATTGATAATTCACTGGCTAACGATTTATTCACCGCTTTAATATAAAAGCTATCTGAATCTCAATATTACAATTTTTGATAGTGATAATTACAATTATCAATCTTGTCAATTATAAATCAACGTTGTGTAAAGCATTGAAGAACCATAGTTATCATAAATCAAAAAAAATATTACATTCATTTTAACATAATTATCAAATGATATTGCAGTTGATAAGGTAGATAATAATCAAAACGAAATCAATAATCATCAAAGTAATCAAATGTGTATTAAAAATCTGACTATGTAATACCTGCTGAATTATTAAAATAAACTTATCAATAACTTCAAAGAGGGTAGTAACTATGAATCTACAATATTGTCGCCATGTTGCAAATGTCACACGTCAATTGATCATCTTAAAGTTAAACTGAACAAAATAATCTTCAACCAACGTAAGTTCAATCACTTCACTCCATCGTATCGTACTGTACTTTCTTCACCTTCAGGTAACGCCAGATGGCATAGCCAACAAGGGTTCCAGCGGTCGCTATCGCCAACGCGGCCCCTACTGCGACAGGGGCGGCTTCGGACCTCGCGCGGGTCGCGTCAGAACAGTGCCATGGAGGCCCGAACTCTCCGTCGCGCTTGAACATGAAGGCTTGGAGACGCATTTGACGGAGGTAGAGCTTCGCGCGATGGGCTACGTTTGAGTTTCTGTAAGGAAAAAGTTACTCGTTATAATATAATCAGCAAGCAAGATCATTAACTTGGGTGATGTGGTCATTTAAATTACAAATAAAAGAAGTCTCCAACATGATGTGGTTATAGTCGGTAGAATCTCAAAGACTCAGGGCACCACCGCCACTATTGCTATGTTCTGGTTAGAAGGTAGTAAGGGAATATATATTATCACAGGCTTATCACGTGACCAGCATCGAGCATGACTCTAATTCCTTGGTTCCTCCTAATTCATTGGTTGATTAAAAAAGCATTGGTAAGTTAGTTAATATACATGGGCTTCAGTGGCCAACTACCACCAGGTGAACTATATGCTCGTTTACATCTTCTGTATTAAAAAAAGTTGATAAAAAAATAAGCGCTATGGAGATTATACGCCCGTACAGTCACAAGCAGCCGTTCTCTTCGTGACACACGTTTTACTCATTTTTACTCCTTGTATATTGATACAACAATACAAAATAGGCACACTCAATTAAACATTTATAGAGAAATTAATTCTTACCCAGCATCTTCCTCCGCCATGTCCACAATCGTCTCATCCGGACAGAAGAAGGACTTCCCGACTGGCGTGGGGAACAGCAAGGCTCTCGGACCCGTGGTCAGCGTGACCCGGCGACCTTGCTTCGCTGCGTGCTCCAGGATCCTCGCGCTGGAGTTGTACGTCAACCGCAGGCTGTCTGCGTACCAGCGCTCACCGCCTGGAGTCTGCAATTGATAGAGGTGGCTTTGGAGTTGAAGGAAAGAACGAAATTTACAAACAAAATTTATATTTAGCAAACATTGGACAATTTTTTGATGAAATGTCTATGAGAGTGGGCGCAATAATTGATCAGGCAATGTATTGAATCTAGATTATTTATTACTTATTTTAGACGTTTTAGACCTCCTTGTGGAGGAAGGAAAGGAAATACCATCACCTAACACATATTTCGGCTTTATAATAACAATGTTAAAAGCTGATATGTTCTGTTCTGAAGAGTTTGGTTAGCGCTAGCAACTCATCTGTGGCCAAGTTCAGGTAAGACTTATCTGATTGCTTACTAATGTCTGTAGATGGCAGTGCCCGCTCGTCACTGATTGGAATACAAGTTCATTTGCTACTACCATATTATATATACATACCATACCATATTATATATACCATATTATATTCATCCAGAATAACTATATCCTCAACAATATCAGTACACCTTCGGCAGATCTTAGTACGACTTAAAATTTGTCTCATTCTTTTGCAACTTGAATGTCACTTCGAATAGAATGGTTATTACAATTTCTTTTGACTCACCTTCGCGAAAGACCACTCCAATGAGAACTCCTTGAATGACAGGATCAGAGTTTCCGCATCAGACTCCTTGCACGCACCAGCCACATTCGCATTGTTAGGAACGAACGTGTTTGCGTCCTGGAAACAAAATCAAGGTCAATTAAAGTCAAGATCTAACCGATCTCTCATCAAGCCATTATTGGCTCCCTGAGCACGGGTCTTCTCTCAGAATGAGAGTTTAGGTCATAGTCCACCGCGCTGGCCAAGCGCGAATTGGTGGACTTCACACACCCCCGAGATCTCTTGTTTTTTTAAGAACTCTCGGGTGTGTAGGTTTCCTCGCAATGTTTTCCTTCACCGAAAAGCAATGATACGTACATAAATCAGTGGTGCTTACCTGGATTTCTAACCGATATTGTGTCATAATTATATTAGAGGGTACAATTGTCACACCTATATCTACCTCATGTACGTGCATGCACCGGCGATGAACATATTTACGTCCTGAATACAAGAGCAATATCTCTAACCCAAATTCAACTGCTTTTGAAAGGTATGATAAAACTTTGTAGTTTGTAGCGTCACAGCTGTTTCATCTTGAAACTGTTAACTTATATCTATGTAAGGGTGCGGTCCCATTTAAGACGACCTAGTCCTCAATATGAGCATATCTATGATCAGCTTTAGGCAAAATAGTTATATAAAGTGTTAGTAACAGATGATGTCAGTTTATACATGCTCTATACACACGCTTTCTACACTCATAGCCCACACTAGGATTTTCTCCTGTGTCGTAGGTACCATGGACACACACAAGACGAATACGCAAACACCGGGACCCAGAACATAAAACTAAACTCATCAATAAGTTACCTGTCTGGCCGGGGATCGAACCCGGAACCCACAGCGCGTCAGACCGGTATAGTAACCGCTCCGCCATGCGAGTATGTTCAGCGTGGATCGTCAAATACATACCCATACATACACATGTGACTAAGTCTTAGACCATATCACATGATTTCAGTTGGACTACAAACTCGGTTCAGTAATATAAAAAGTAGGCCGATGGCCAACAATAGATTTATCGTAATGTCTTCAACCCATTATTGTCCCACTACAAGGCATGGGTCTTCTATAAAAACAATAGTTTTGACCGCCTGGCCAACCGCGAATTGGTAGACTTCACACACATTCGAGACCTTTTTTTTAAAGAACTCAGTATAGTTAGTATACTCAGTAAGTATACAGACTTTATCACGTTTTCCCTCGCCGTAAAGCAGTAACAAATAACTTATAGTACACACATAATTTTAGACACCTCAGTTGGGATCACTAACACACATACATCAAAGTTGATTGACAGGCCAAGGTACAATCATTATTCTATCACTGCTCTATAATTATGAATTTATTATAAACTTACTGCGCGTTCATTAAGTTTCGTAAGGTATGATATATCAAGGAGGGCGTCCACGGTCAGCAAAATACATGTCTCTCCGCCACTACCTTGCAGACGGTACGTGGCTGTCATTAAACTCCGTTCTGTTGCTGGCTCCTGAAGCAACAATTAATAATGATTAATGACGACATAGTGATACAACAATTGATATTCAGCAATATAAAAATTATGAACAAACAATTGATGATCAACAATGACAACATAATGAAACAACAATTGATGATCAACAATGACAACATAATGAAACAACAATTGATGATCAACAATGACAACATAATGAAACGACAATTGATGATCAACAATGACAACATAATGAAACAACAATTGATGATCAACAATGACAACATAATGAAACAACAATTGATGATCAACAATGACAACATAATACTTAATGAAGAAAAAATTTATGATCAACAATGACAACATAGTGCAAGAACAATTGATGATCAACAATGACAATATAATGAAAGAACAATTGATTATCAACGATGACAACATAGTAAAACAACAATTGATGATCAACAATGACAACATAACGAAAGAACAATTGATGATCTACAATGACAACATAGTGAAACAACAATTCATGATCAGCAATGACAAAATAATGAAACTGCAATTGTTGATCAACAATGACGACATTCCATCCATCAGCCCTTTGATGTCCACTGCTGGACATAAGCCTCCCCTAAATGGCACCACTCCAACTGGTCCTGTGCCCTCTGAATCCAACGGTTTCCCGCTGTCTTCTTCAGGTCATCGGTCCATCTGGTAGGGGGGCGACCTGTTCTCCTTTTGCCTAAACGTGGTCGCCACTCGAGGACCTTTCTTCCCCATCGGTTATCGGTCCTTCGAGCGATATGGCCGGCCCACTGCCACTTCAACTTGCTGATTTTGAGAGCTATGTCGGTAACCTTCGTTCGTCTACGGATTTCATCGTTGCGAATCATGTCTCGTAGCGAAATTCCAAGCATAGCCCTCTCCATAGCACGCTGAGCGACTCTGAGCCTTCGAATGAGGCCTTTAATGAAGGACCACGTTTCGGCGCCATAGGTCATCACTGGCAACACACATTGCTCGAACAATTTCGACTTCAGGCACTGAGGAATTGTGGACGAGAAGATACTACGAAATTTCCCGAACGCAGCCCAGCCGAGTTGGATTCTTCGTGTGACGTCCCTCTCAACGTTGGACTTACCCATCCGGATCGTTTGTCCCAGGTAAATGTACTCGTCGACAACTTCGAGAGGAGTGCCGTGAACAACTACCGGTACGGGTGTGACATGGACATTTGACGTGATTTTCGTCTTGTCCATGTTCATCTTAAGACCCACCCGTTGTGAGGTCGCCTAGCAGTGTGCTGAGGTCCGTCAGCGAATCTGCCAAGATGACTATATCATCGGCAAATCGAAGGTGCGTGACGTGTTCGCCATTGATGTTAATGCCAAGACCTTTCCACTCCATCAGCTTGAACAAATCTTCCAACGCAGTGGTGAACAGTTTCGGCGATATAACATCGCCTTGTCTGACTCCCCGCTGCAGTTGGATTGGATTTGTGCTTCTGTCGTGTACTCGGACTGACATGGTGGCGGCTGTGTTTACACACTTCAGCACCTCGATGTACCTATAGTCGATCTGGTATCGCTGAAGGGACTCCAGCACCGCCCAGGTCTCGATAGAATCAAAGGGTTTCTCATAGTCCACATAAGCAACACATAACGGCAGATTATACTCCTCGGTCTTCTGTATAATCTGAACGACATGATAAAATAATAAAATAAATAATGACGACATTATAAAATAACAATTGATAATTAACACCGACAACATAATAGAACTACAACTAATGATTAACATTATTGACATAGTATTACTAGTGAACCAATAATGAAAAAGCTATCCATTCAATTCTCTGCGAACCCAAGATTTTCACAATAATTTGCAATAGGCAAAAGTCCAGGGTAAAAAACTCATTTCACCTGGATTAAAACTATTTCTCTATATGTATGTCTATCTGCAAGCAAATGTGTGTGCATTTAAAACTCATTAATAACTAACGCAATTTACATGATCCTTGTCTAAATGTAGAAGTACCTTATGGGACCAAATTTTAATGTGCATTTTATTTTAGTTTTCATCTGAGGAAAAATAAGAGTGAGGTACTGACAGACACTGATAATAACATAAGAAACCCAAGAGCCACGAAACAATTCCTTGGTACTGCTAGTATCAGCACTGAGCGAATTTCGGAAATATACGCCAAAATTTACACGCCAATATTTCTTCATAAGATCGGACACATACATTTGTTTTTAACGCTCAACGCTGATGCTCCGAGCAAAAGCATCAAGCCAATTATTCGAGCTGTCTGAAAGTAGTCCGCGCATGAAGAATTGCGAGCAAAGGTACTCTATGAAAATTGTTAAAAACTCTAAAACTTTATTTTTAATGTTTTTTTTTTAACTTCCAACACACAGATTTCGTAAAATTTATAACTTTATTTAGATATGAAGTTTTTTACTATCGAAGACTAAAATAAATGAAAAATTTCATCTTTAACCAGATGAAAGCTCGCCTTAAAAACTATTATAGTAAAATCGAATTACTTTAAAATCACCCACCGTTGACCCTCCAGGCGTAAGGGTTGTCTTGCTGTACTTCGTGACCCTGGGCCTCCTGGTCGAGGCCTGGCTGTCCAGCTGGAGGCTCTGCACTGAACACACCACCAACACTGCCAACACATACAACATAGATGCAACATTACACTACTCTTGTCTAAATCTTAATTCTTCCACTGAGTATGAGAAACAGCGGGCTCAGAATGGTCCCTTGAAAACACCACACTCATAATCTAAACAAAAGTAGTCTGAGGTCCCTTGAAAATACCACACTAATAGTCTTAACTCGGATAAAATGCACTAAACAATCACTTTAACACTTTATGTACAGTATTTTTCAAATTTTTGAAGCTACAGATCAAAAAGTAAGGCCCTGAGCAGTATCAAAATGATAATTAAAGTTTTAAGGTTCTTCTCACTTCGCTAATCATTATTTCACTGTTAAGTACGATATTTGGACAATCAGTTAAATATTCACTTTAGCCTTATCAATTATTTATATAGTCTTATCAATTTTAAAATTAACTTAAAATCACTTTCACATTCACAAAAATTATAGGTATTATGAAGAAACGAGCAATTAAAAAAACTATATAAAGTAAGTTTAAAAAATAATTTGAATTAAAGACAGTTTATGATGATTTTGACTGAATCATAGATTAAAAACATAAAAACAATAGAAATTATGACCTAAATAAGGAAAATTACGAATACAATATGTTAACTACATATGGACTTCCTCGTAAGAAATACAGAGCGACTCCCGAGGGATCCAGAGTGCATACAATAAATGATTTGATTTGTATAGGGATGTACGTATACTGTCGATGATTTAAAATATTTAGCCCAATTGAATCATGTATTCTATAACCTAAGGACATATATGTTATAAAACGAATCAGAATGATTTCATCTATCGTCCTGCCAGTTGTGGAAAAAATCCTGTACTGTAGGCAGTACAAAAAAAAAGAAGAAAAAAAAACACAGACACACACACACACGCTTTCTACACTCTTAGCCCCATACTAGGATTTTCTCCTATGTTGTGGGTACCATGGACACACAAGATGAATACACAAACACCCAGACCCAGAACATGAATCTAAACTCATCATTCGGATTCCTGTCTGGCCGGAAATCGAACCCGGGACCCATTGCGCTTCAGACCGGGTCGTCAAGTAAAGACTGCAGATATATTATATTTGAAATTTAACTAATGTTTAACGGTTTAAAATAGTTTATACAGAATATATTTGTGACTGCTGATTATTAGACAGTCGCTTCTGCCAATCTCCATGTAGAAGACAAGGAGGTGTCTAATTGAATACCGAAACCATATGGAATTACAATATAACAGTAATGCAAGAAGCTATTGGCAAAGTTTGTGTTAACTGTTAAGTGAGTTGTTCAATGTTAAATGTTAAACGATTAAAAGCAACTCCTACGCTTTATAATATTAACAAAGCTTGTTGCTTCCTACGTAGGTAGATACGTACATGTTATGAGCTTCGGCTTTTAGCGTTTTTAGCAGGAAAAGTGTTCTCAACTAACCTCATACATACTTTTATTTGAGGCGACCATCTTAGTCCATAATCAGCAATGATAGCCTAATGGTTGAAACTTGCCCTCTCAATTGGGAAGTCCGTGGTTCAAATCCAGGCACGCACCACTGATTTATGTGCGTATTAGAAATTAATTATCACTGCTTTTCGGTGAAGGAAAACATCGGGAGGAAACACACCCGAGATTTCTTTAAAAAAAAGTTCTTGGAGGTGTGTGAAGTCCACCAATTCGCACTTTAAGAACTCTTTTTGCCCATATTTAGTTTAGATAGTATTAAATAGAACGAACTAAAACAATAGTAACTTTTCATTATGCTCTATATGTATGTCAACATACAAATCTATAGTAAATTATTCCTCTAATTGAAACAAATCCCAGTTTATTGATTGCATTAAACTAGGATTTGTTTTAAAGAAATCAAAATGCTGCATGCATTTTGATTTCTTTTAAACTATGCAATGCATGTAAATTAAAAAATACGGACTTTGGATTGAATATCATTTTTCAAGCTGATTAAAAAACCATTGTAGATGGGTTTCAAAACAAAGGCTTTAATAAAAAATAGCCTCTCTATGAATCCGATATGAATAGTACAAAGGCTTTGGCCTGATTCTGCAGATAATAGTTTGTACAGTGAAGAGAAAATTACATGGTGAAGGTAGTAGAAATAGCGTATTTAGACCGAGGAAGTACCACCGCTACACCTATTTCCAACGTGAAGCATTTCTTGCGTTCAAATGGTGTGGTTGCCGACACACTTTTATATGAGGCGACCATCTTAGTCCTCGGGAGTAGCAACGCATCTGTGATTGACTTCAGATGGAACCATGGGTCCCATCTGAAGTCATTTGAAGTTGCTCACCGACGTCTATGGGCGGTAGTGACCACTTACAATCAGGTGGACTGCATGGTTGTTTGCTACTTCAATTAGATAAAAAAATATATATTACAAAAACCGTACTAGTATTCATTAAATATATAAAAAATATTATAAGGTACTACACACAGTAAGAACCGTTGAAATAGTATATTTTTCTATAATTATTTTATTTATTTGTCCCCGCATATTATTCTTCCTTCTGTTGACGCGCTCAGATATTAACAAAACCATGAGGAAATTCATATTTATTTCGAGAGATTGATTGGCATTGAGAGATTGAGAAATAAAATGTTTTGATCAACTCCAACAAGTTAATTTTCAGTGTATATATTATTTATATATAACTGTTTTTATAACCACCCTCCCATAATTTTCAACATTTAAATCAAAAAAGAACGAACGACAAAGATAGGCCTTTTAAACCCTGATCAAAATGTTCCATGAAGACTCAAAACACAAAAAGTTTTTATAACATGTGTTGATAGGCAAGTGTTTTAAGTCCGATAACTAAAATTTAACTACCCGAACCGTTGAAAATAAATCGATATATTCATAGCAAACCGCACATCACTACGTTTATTGCGAGTGGAAAAATATAGAGCGCGTGGCGACAAATTATCCTTGTCAACTGCGGATAAAGATGTGATTTATGTCGAAGGATTTAGTCGCATTGGCACAGAAGTGGAGTGGAAAACAAGGTAATTTATAAGCACATTTATCTAAAAGTATTACTTAAAAGCTCAGATAATTTAAATACTTGCTTATTCGACTACTCTTTGCTCACGTTTACTGTGGTCGTCAGCCCATTATTGTCCCACTGCTGGGCACAGGTCTTCTCTCATGAGAGAGTATTAGGTCATAGTCCACCGCGCTGACCAAGTGCGAATTGGTGGACTTCACACACCTCCGAGAACTTTTTTTTTTTAAAGAACTCTCGGGTGTGTAGGTTTCCTCACGATGTTTTCCTTCACCGAAAAGCAGTGATAATTAATTTTATAATACGCACATAAATCAGTGGTGCGTGCCAGGGTTTGAACTTCGGACCTCACGATCGAGAGGGCAAGTTTCAACCATTAGGCTATCACTGCTTTTACTGTGGTAATGGATTACTTTATTGATAATTAGCACGATCGACTGACAACCAATTATGAGTTGAGTAAGGCTGAACTCATCTGCAGTTGATTATAGATTTCTATGGGCGGCAGTGGCCAGTAATCTTCGTTTGTTACTTCAATCAGAAAGGCATAACCCTTTCTTCCATCAATGTTAAAAACTTTTAGTAAATGTTGTACATACATCTTTCAAGAATCGATTCCCGGAACTCTAACTCTAAGCGGCTTATGAACGGTATCCATACATAAATGTGTTTGTTTGTTCCTCTTTCACGTCGCCACATAGCTATTATATGATATGGTTTATATGCTGGGAGATGGGAGAGCGGAGAGGGACGTAGGCTACTTTTTACCGCGCTCTCTCATTCCCACGAGAATTTCGATGTTTTTTAGTTGATACATATTTAGTTCCAGACGTTGTTAATAGATGGCGTTAGTAAAATTCATTTGCAAGTTCTGAATCACGCTATCAAATGCTTATCTTAATCTGAAGGTGATAGAACCAGTGTAGTTCGACCGGGGAAGTACCACCGCCACACCTATTTCCAGCGTGAAGTATATGAGGCGACCATCATAGTCCTCGGGAGTTGTAACGCATCTGTGATTGACTTCTGACAGGTTCAACCCATGTTCTGTATGAAATTGGTTACAGGTGTCCATGAGCGGCAGTGATCACTTATCATCAGGACTGCATGATCGTTTGCTACTTCAGTAAGATAAAAAAAAAAACAGTTGACCGTGCGGGCGAAGCCGCGGGTAAGAGCTAGTATATTATACAGCTCTATCACTTCTAACAAACCTAACCTAATAGAAAAAGCACAAAAGTTTCACCAAACTCAATTTCAATCCGTCACGTCCGACCGCCGGTTGCTCCCGATTACATTAACCGAAAACTTGCCTAGATTGCTTTTAGCCCACGCAATAGTTTTTTTGTAATCCGATCTTAGGTATCCATTGAACATAGGTGTCTCCCAACATGAGATTAATTTTAATACGTAGGGGTAATATTGTTACTCATAATATATGAGTGACATCTGTAACCAACTTCATATAGGTTCTATTTGAAGTCACAGATGCGTTGCCTAATGTAAAAGTGTACCGGCAACGTGCAAATAGTCCAACCGTTACTAGCAAGACTAAACTGAATAAATTATGAGACAGTCATACACATTCCTCACTGAATAAGTCTGGGTCAGAACGAGCTAAAATTAGACTGGGCTGTCAAAATATTCATTTTCATTTGTAGCTTACGGATCAGATGGATTAAAAACCTTGAATTTTTTATTTTCGGCACGAAATTGGGTGGTTAAAAGTGACTTTAAGTAGATTTTTTTACCATATACAATTAGCAAACAAGCCTGCACACTACCTCATGGTAAGTTATAATTGCCGGCTAGCTGATCAGATCTTTTTTTATAATATTGAAGTAGCAAACGAGCATGCAGTCCACCTCATGGTAAGTGGTCACTGCTGTCCATGGACATTTATAAGCAACATCATACAGATCATAGGTTTTATCTGAAGTCAATCATAGATGCGTTGCTACTCCCGAGGACTATGATGGTCGCCTCATACAAAAGTGTACCGGCAACCATACCCTCCTGTCGAACTGCAAGATATGCTTCATGCTAGGTGTGGCGGTAAACATCCCCGAGCGAACTACACTTGTTCTACCACCTTTTAAAAGATAAGAATCCCACAATATAAGATAAAAATCCCACGTGCTGTTCATCACAGATGCGTTGCTAGACCTATGAAAACCCTGAGCTTACCGTAAGTACTAAGTTTGATCGCCTCGAATAAATATATCTGCTTCACAATTAGGGTTGCCACCTTTTTTTCAACGATTACTTTGGCTATAAAGGGTATAAAGAAAAAAGTACATAGCCTCAAAATAAAGTACAATTTATTTTATCTCTGTGTTTTTAGCTCCAGAAACCTTTAGATGGTTGAGAACCTAAAATGGTACGTGGTGGTAGTCGGCGAAAAAAAGGTTAAATATACATAAAAAATTTGACGAGCAGAAAAAAAAGTCACCAAATATACATATTCTACTATTTTCTAAATAAGGTAGCTATGAAACGTAGAAATGATAAAATTTTTGTTTTACACAAAACTGCTTATAATCAAACTTTTTTTAAACCTAGAAAATAAAGTATTTTCGCGGACTTTATTTTTCTCATAAAGTATAAAGTACAATTACTCCAAATAAAGTACAATACTTTATAATAAAGTACGGGTGGCAACCCTATTCACAATACCGTTCAAACTAGAAGACCAAACATAGCTGTTTTTAGACGTTTCCAGCTTGACGTTTCCAGCTCTTATTAATATTAATAATGTAAAAGTTTAAAGGTACGGTAATACTTTATCACCTTTTAAAGGTCAACCTTTTAAACCAGTGTTCGACCGGGGAGGCACCACCGCCACACCTATTTCTAACGCAAAACATTCCTTGCGTTTCGGTGAAAGCGTGCCGGCACACTTTTACATGAGGCGACCATCCTAATCCTCGGGGGAAAGCAACGCATCTGCATCAACGCATATTGACTTCAGATAGAACCTATGTTCTATATGAAGTTGCTTACAATTGTCTATGGGCGGCGGTGACCGCTTACTATCAAGTGGACTGCATGCTCGTTTGCTACTTCATTATTATAAAAAAAAACCTATTCCGTGGTAGATGTGAGTAAAACGAGCGATAAGGAATAACCTAGCAATACAAGTTACGCTGCAGTCACAACATAAAATAGAGAAATATCTAGACAAATGCCCCACATTTCTAAAAGTAAAACCGTTTTTCACGTCCAGATAACAAAGCAATAATACAAATGGTACAAGATTATCTTCCAACTAGTACGTAGGGAAAATGTACGTTTATTTTCAACTTCTAAAAGTAGATCAGGAAAGCTTCCTTTCGCGTCCAGATAGCGTCTTGTTGCGCAATCTGTTAACGCTTATATCCGAATGGCTTTAGTTTTTTACACGAATTTAGAGAGTATCCTTTTTAAATGTGTATCTAGAACGAGTATTGTTCGACCAGGGTGCCAATGCCTGTCCCTGTAGTTCCGGGACCAGAATAAGGCTAGGGTATCCCATGCCTGTCGTAAGAGGCGACTAAAAGGGGCTTCCGAGGTTGCGGGCGGTAAGAGTGGGAGCTCGCACCGTATAGCCAAGCGACCCCCGGTAGGACGATGGCATGTGTGGCCACACGCCGTCGTAAACACCAGTGAGTACAAATGTTCACTGGGAAGAGCCCGAATGGGTTATCGCGCTCGGAGGACTCCGGTTGGGTTCCACTGGAGATCCCGGAGTCTTCCACGCAGCGCTGAGGATGGCCACCGGCAGGATTTTAGTAAGGTAAAAATCGCACATAACCCTACGTCGCTCCCACGGCGTCGGGTACCTTTTGAAGGTTTCCCTCTCGAGAACAAAAAAATTATAGAAATAGAGTTGTACCTTAATAAGTACAACTAAGGATACTTTGCTACTCATGGACTAAATTGGAATGCCTCTTATACCACTCATAACACGTAAGTTACTACCTATCGGCCCCACTAAATATTGAAGTTGGTATTTATTTTAATATTGCCTATCTACATTCTTATATTTTAACTAATATAACAGTATTGCGAAATAATTTTCGTTGTCCCCCCCCCCCCCCCTCATACCGCTTACACGGCCGTAATTAATGAGAGACTAGGAGGTTTGACGATGACGATAACGTCATCGACAACCCATTATTGTCCCACTGCTGGGCACGGGTCTTTTCTCGGGAGTTTTAGGCCATATTCCACGGCGCTGGCCAAATACGAATTGGTGGGCTTCACACACCTCCGAGAACTTTTTTTTTTAAAGAACTCTCGGATGTGTAGGTTTCCTCACGATGTTTTCCTTCACCGAAAAGCAGTAATAATTAATTTCTAATCGCACAAAAATCAGTGGTGCGTGCCTAGGTTTGAACCTCGGACCTCCCGAGGGCAAGTTTCAACCATTAGGCTATCACTGCTTTTCACGGCTAGGAGGGTAAAAACTAAAAAGTCCTCAATAACGTAAAAGTTATCGACAATATAAGTACCATACACTAAAGTGAAAACACGTCCGAAGGTTGTATACTGACTTCTAAGTAGATATAAATCCATCCATTTCACGTCGGCTAATAACAGGCGTATTACATTTCTAAAATTAGATCATACCGCATAAGGCTTAATATATCATGTCTAGACTAGCCTTATGCCTGTGACTCCACGCTTAAAAGTATTATTGAAGTGAAACTTCTTTATCGGGGTTGGAAAAAAATTTAGTGTAACATTTTTTCGTTACGCGCCATCTTTTTCTGTTACGCGCCATCTTTTTTTTCCGTTACGCGCCATCTTTTTCTTATCCCTACCACGCGTGATATTAGAAATATTATTATAGATTAGATTATTAGACTAAGTTTAATAAAAGCCTTTTATTAAACTTTATCTAATTTAATTTTATTTAACCAATTTCTGTAAAGTTGCATATAGTAAATTATTTTTTGAAAAATAACGTCTTATAGAAGTTTCAATTCTTACGAGTGTACGCTAGTACACGCACACATTTTTATTTTTCATTAGACATGCGCCGAATAGTGGTTTCGCCGAATAACTGAATGCCCGAAATATTGATTTGGAGTTTAGCTTTATATTGATTGACTTTATACAATACGCCCTTCGTAGGATTTGTCAAGATGCAGAATACGACGAATACCGAATAACAACCGAATATTCGACGAATATTCTCTATTGTTCATTTTATAACATGGAAGTATCAAACGGACACATAGGCACTACCTATATCTGCCGTAAATCATGAATGCGTTGTTATTTCTACGGACTAAGATGGACGCCATGTGAAAGAGGCCTGACCACAACTCTCTTTCAACGAAACACTTCAACCCTACATAGGAAACGCAAGAACTACTTAACGCTAGAAATAAAAGTGATGTCGGTACCTCCCCAGTCGAACCAGATGGTAAGTGGTCGCCGCCCATGGACAATAGCTCAAGATAACAGCTTAAGATTACAGATTAAGATTTTCTGCAAAGCGTCCATAATAATCAATAAAATACATAACTCAATGCGCAAAATCGAGAACATTCAAATTTTTAAAAGGAAACTGCATAACTATCTCGTCGATAAATGCTACTAGGTACATAAGATAATGTAAATTTATTAATATAATGGCCCATATACATATGGCCTATTATATTAATAAATTTAAAGTTTAATTAATAATAACTTAGATGTAATTTGATATATGTATTTGTAACAATTTTGCATAGCCCAGTGGGTTAGAATGATTATGACTGTACGTATAATAATAATATATATATATATATATTTTTTTTATTTGACTGAAGTAGCAAACGAGCATGCAGCCTGCCGCTCATGGACATCTGTAATCAACTTCATACAGAACATGGGTTCTATCTGAAGTCAAACACAGATGCGTTGCTACTCCCGAGGACTATGATGGTCGCCTCATGTAAAAGTGTGCCGGCAACCACACCCTTCTATCGAAACGCAAGAAATGCTTCACGCTAGAAATAGGTGTGAATATCATGTTATCATGGTAGAATATCATGTTATTCTTCAATTAAAAGAATTGAATTGAATAAGACTTCATCTGCAGAGAACATCATACTTCGTTTTGACCAGAGGTTTTATCTGAAGTCAGTCTCAGATGCATTGCAACTCCCAAGATGAGCCTCTTACATATAAAAGTATCTTACAAAAGTGGATTTGCGAAGCCTGACCCAAATACGCCAAAGTGTCGCGTCTCCATTTATCCTGGTTATATATAGCGTGATCCATTCTGCGAACTTTTTCAAGTGGCTTGAATTTAACTTGAGTGACCCATTGAACGCGCTCTACAAAAATAAGTTTGAAGTCTGTATTTTTAGAACAGCTGCGTAATATGACTTCACAGTTTGATTTTACGTTGTAATAACATAAAGTGCATTTTTGAAATGAAACTTCTTTAGGCGCATGAGGGTAAAATTTTTACAGATGAAACGTCACGCCGGTATGCAACGGAAGTGTCGGAAAAGAGAGAGAGAGTGATCGAGACCGATTGAGAGAGAGTAAGACAGGGCGAACGTAGCATGAGCAACTAGCCGTGGAGTGAGAGTAGGGAGCAAGCGAGTGAGAAAGATTGAGAGAAAAAGTGAGACAGAGCGAACGTCGTATCACGCCTTTTTCCCTTCCTCTTAATCTTGGAAATTTAAAGTTTTAGATTTGTATAAATATAAACAAGATTTATAAATTAGTTCGCCAAAGAAGTTTCACTTCTGACATGTGTACTTTGTACGCACGCATGTTTTTTTTATAATGTCGTCGTCAACCCATTATTGTCCCAATGCTGGGCACGGATCTTCTCTCAGAATAAGAGAGTTATAGGCCATAGTCCACCGCGCTGGCCAAGTGCGAATTGGTGGACTACACACACCTTCGAGAACATTTTTAAAGAACTCCCGGGTGCGTAGGTTTCCTCACGATGTTTTTTCACCAAAAAATAGGGATAATAATTAATAAAATTTCTAATACGCACATAATTTTAGAAAAACTGTGGTGCGCGCCTGGGTTTGTACCTCGGACCTCCCGATCTAGAGGGCAAGTTTCAACCATTAAGCTATCACTGCTCTTTAGGCTATCACTGGTCTGTCTGTCTTTTAATAATACGTTTGTAAAATTAAGGTCATTTAACGGACATATTACGGGACGGACTATTTAAAAGCTGTCTCTATACTCTTCAGATCAGAATAAAAGTACGGTATGAAATGAAATAAATGTCTTTATTTTGCATAGGCTTACGAGGGCACTTACAAATTGTAAGTTACATTTTTTCTTACACTACCACCGGATCGGAACATCTCAACTGAGAAGATCCGGCAATCTCAGCGGGCTTGTCTTTTTCTTTACATAACTTTTTTTTAATCTTGTTTACTTAGGTAATCTCACAAAAAGCAGTGATTGCCTAATGGTTGAAACTTGCCCTCTCGATCGGGAGGTCTGAGGTTCAAACCCAGGCACGCACCAATGATTTATGTGCGTATTATACATTAATTATCACTGCTTTTCGGTGAAGGAAAACATCGTGAGGAAACCTACACACCCGAGAGTTCTTAAAAAAAAAAATAGTTCTCGGAGGTGTGTGAAGTCCACCAATTCGCACTTGGCCAGCGCGGTGGACTATGGCCTAAACTCTCTCATTCTGGGAGAAGACCCACGGGTCTTCTTTTGGGTCTTTTCTCTGGGAGAAGACCACGGGTATTCGCATCAACCCATTATTGGCCCACTGCTGGGCACGCCCAGCAGTGGGCCAATAATGGGTTGATGCGAATCTCACATGGTCAGGATTTTTACATGGGTATATTCTGCCTGTCATAAGGCGCGGTTACAAGGGCCTTGTGGGCTAACGAGCGGCAAGCATGGCAGCTCCTATTGTCTAGCCTGCGATCCCTTTTTAGTGCGGTACAAATCCCACATAACCCTGCGTCGCTCCCACGGCGTCAGGTACCTTTTGAAGGTTTCCCCCTTGAAAACAAAAAAAGAACCCTTAGAGTCGTACTTAAGTACACCACTGATACGTTGCGACCTATGCACTTTAAATGTGTTATATCCCAACGATTACATAACTTAGCATCTACTCTATAAGCTCCGTACACAGAGGTGGAAACGCGGGCAAAAGTTGTCTACTGATTTCTAAAAAAAGATATAAATTAACCTATCATCGCATGTCTGGCTGACACACATAATACGGCTGCATTACATTTCTAAAAATAGTTCATACCGCATAAGCCTTAATATAGCCTAATTAAATGCTCGCAGTCCACCAACTCGCACTTGGCCAGCGCGGTGGCCTATGGCCTAAACTCTCTCATTCTGAGAGAAGACCCGTGCCCAGCAGTGGGACAATAATGGGTTGACGAGAGAAATGCTCGTACTTTCAACGTAGTCCACCAATTCGCACTTGGCCAGCGCGGTGGACTATGGCCTAAGCTCTCTCATTCCGAGAGAAGACCCGTGCCCAGCAGTGGGACAGTAATGGGTTGACGACGACTTTCAACGAAGTGAATGCTGTATTAAGTCAAAAAAAGATTGTATACTTAAGTACATTTTTTTTAAAAGGCTGCCGCCACTAAACTTACTACCTGGTGAACTGCATCAACTTCAGGCTGGTTTGCTACTTCAGTTTTAAAGGTCATATGATTAGTTTTTAAAGACGACTTAATCGATATTGAGGTGACTACAGTAACACTTGACTTGATTATACAAGTTTATGTAATTTCTTTCTATCGATATTTTATATATATTACAAGTAAAATATAAAAAAAAATATCGATACAAAGAATTACAATTATTGACTGTTTATTCTTACTTTTATTCTTTACTTATAATAGTCGACTAGTTGATCCAGCGCACTTCGATCCGCCTAAAATTAAAAAATATAAAATTATCAGTGTTACTCCACTATAATATGCATGTATTACACATAAAACCTTCCTC
>OX453082.1:2841814-2993249 GCA_949699795.1 Spicauda simplicius | reverse complement strand
TTTTTTATTTTTTTATCTGACTGAAATAGCATACGAGCATGCAGTCCACCTGATCGTAAGTGGTCACTGCCGCCCATGGATATCTGTAATCAAGTACATACAGAAGATGGGTTCAATCTGAAGTCAATCACAGATTAATGATTAATCAATTCCTTTAATGAAAACATACATAACTAGTTCATTCCAATTGCTTCACCCGCTTCGGTCATGTCGACCACGGTAATGAGTATCCTGTATTAATCTAGGTTATAAAAGATATTTCCTATTCTAACGTGAAGCATTTCTTGCGTTTCGATGGAAGGGTGTGGTTGCCGGCACACTTTCACATGAGGCGACCATCATAGTCCTCGGGATCATGTTCTGTGTCGTTGAACCCATGTTCGATCCTATCTATGTAGTTGATTACAGATGTCGCAGGGCCGCAGTGACCATGTACTATCAGGTCCACCATGCTCGTTTGCTACTTCAGTCAGATAAAAAAATGTGTGCCAAATTTCAGCGAAATCCGATCGATAGTTTTTGCATGAAAAAGTAACAAACAATGTATGTTTGTTACTTTTTCATGCAAAAACTTACAGACCCTTACAGACATTTGAATTAAAATATTAAATGAGATTAGTCAAATTTAAAGACAAGATTTAAATAATAATATAGTGGATTCAATGTAAGTAGTAATTAATCAAAGTTAGATATTTACCACCTAATCCCTCCGCCGATGTGAATGACTCCTGTAATCGGTTGTGTAACGTGTGCTAATGTATGGAAATTAGCGTTACGCTAGCCCGCTATGGCGCCTATTAATAGACGCGTCAGGTGTTTACGGACTGTAACACTTCATGTCCCACTGCTGGGTTGAAGTATTCAACTTGAACTGTCGTTGCGACAGTCCGTTCGACAGTCCATGCGACCGTTGTAACGTGAATGCCCACCTTAACTAGTTGACCCGGCGAACTTCGTTCCGCCTGAAAGTCAAAAATCTAAAATGATCAGTGTTTCTCTACTGTATTATGCGTGTATTCTACATAAAAACCTTCCTTTTGAATCACTCTATCTAATAAAAAAAACTACATTAAAATCCGTAGCATAGTTTTAAAGATCTAAGAATATGTAGGGCAGACAGCGGGAAGCGACTTTGTTTTATACTATGTGGTGAAGTAGCAAACGAGCATTCGGTCTATCTGATGGTAAGTGGATACTGCCGCTCATGGACATCTGTAAACATCTTGTAGAACATGGGTTCAATCAGATGTCAATCATGGATGCGTTGCTACTCCCGAGGACTATGATGGTCGCCTCATATAAAATAGCCGGCAACCACAAGTTTGCAAGAACTACTTCACGCAAGAAAATTAGTTGTGATTTTTGTCAAAATTACCTCTTTATGTCAAAGTTACATTGTTCAAGGCATACTGCCAAACATTCTACACTTGCAGCCTATGGGCCAAATGTACACGCAGATCCCTCAATGCCCTACGGGTTCAGTACAACAACGGGTTTAGGATGCTGTTGGGTCTACCACGCTTCTGCAGTGCATCCGGTATGTTTACTGAGGCTCGAGTAGATTTTCTCTTAAATCGATAAAGCTATCTGGATGCGATTTTTTGTAAGTATACTTGATAATAGGTAAGTAGTAAAGTTAAGATTATTTCTTTTTGTTTGTCTCCGTGTTTGAAATAGCATCAAACCTGAACTACTGATTACTTTATCACAAGCTATTTCGTTTAAAGTAATATTTTTTACGCGGATGAAACTACGGTACACATCCTAGTCACGTAACACAGCACATGTTGTTAAGCAACTCGACACGCAGATCCCTCAATGCCCTACGGGTTCAGTACAACAACGGGTTTAGGATGCTGTTGGGTCTACCACGCTTCTGCAGTGCATCCGGTATGTTTACTGAGGCTCGAGTAGATAGCTTTCAAGCTATAATACGGAAACGTGTGAACACGTGAACTGCCCGATGATAAGGCACTGGAAAGCATGCCACATGTTTTACAGAGGATAAGTTCAGTTTAAGAGTTAATGTTCGGAATTTAATTTTATTTTATTACTAACATAGGAAATAAGTATTTTACTAACAATATATGGATCTTGTCCGAAATAAAGCATTATTATTATTATTTATACAGTACTCACTACCGGATCGTAATCAAAAGCAAATCTTATTGGCCAATTCTAACGAATGGTTCTCAAACCTTCGCAGGATCTCGTAAGGCTTCAATTTCACACTTGAACTCCCTCTGGCTCATATGGCGCCGTGTTTAATTACATGTTTACCAGCTGTTTGGGAATAGCGGGGCTGGGAGTAAATTTAAGTAACATGTCAGGATAGATTTAGGCATATATTAATTTCTATGTAGGAAATTGCGGTGGCATAATGTGTTTTTTTGACAGACGCGGATACTAACCACTATATTACCGACATGTCTACCACTGGTTTATGTGCGTATTAGAAATTAATTATCACTGCTTTTTGGTGAAGGAAAACATCGTTAGGAACCCACTTTATAGAGGTTAAGTGAAACGTGCCCAGATCTGGGACCGTAATAAGTAGACTACGAATTCTCGCATAAGTAGGTTTCCTCGCTCTTTTTTTTTTAATTTTTTTATCTAACTGAATTAGCACACGAGCATGCAGTCCACCTGATAGTAAGTGGTCACTGCCGCCCATGTACATGTGTAATCATAATGTATCATGTACATGTGTAACATACAGAACATGGGTTCGATCTGAAGTTAATCACAAATGCGTTGCTACTCCCGAGGACTAGGATGGTCGCCTCATGTGAAAGTCTGCCAGCACACCCTTCTATCGAAACGCATGAAATGCTTCACGCTAGAAATAAGTGTGGCGGTGGTACTTCCCCGGTCGAACTACACTGGTTCTGCCACCCTAAAAACTATTTTTAACCGACTTCCCAAAGGAAAGAGGTTATCTATTCGTCGTGTATATATTTTTTTATCTATACCATGCTTTCAATTTATCTAGAAAGCAGGTCACTCTTAATAACGTAGCGAGATAATGACGCCAATTGAAAGATTCGCGAGATTACGGCAGATGAAAGGTCGTTGTGGTCGGATGAAAAGTGTAAAGGATGCATTGGACTTAATAAGAAATAATCGCTATGGAACAAGAGTAATTTGAAAGCATATTGCTGTGAATCTTAGTTATTTTTATGTCTAATGTTAAAAATATTATAAAAAAATAAAAATAATAATATTACATAAAAATATTTATATTTACACAATTTTTTGAGTATTTAGTTAGAATGTAACTTTTTTTTCTTCGTGAGGGGGAAAACTTCAAAAGGTACCCGACGCCGTGAGAGCGACGCAGGGTTATGTGGGATTTTTACCGCACTAAGAATCCCCCGGTGGCCGTCCTCGGCACTACACAGCAGACTCCGAGATCTCCAAAGGAACGCAACCGGAGTCCTCGGAGCGTGTTGCCTCAGGGCTCCTCCCAAATGGGCTCTAGTCTTTACGACGGTATGCGACCACACATACCGCCTGACCGAACGGTTTGAGCTCCCACTCTAGCCGCCCGCAACCCTGGAAACCCCTTTTAGTCGCCTCTTACAACAGGCAGAGGATGCCGTAGCCCCATTCTAATCCCGTAACTACAGGGACGTAGTTAAAATGTACCTAGAACTGTAACAAACGTAATAAACGAGCATGCAGTCCACCTGATGGTAAATGGTCACTGCGCATGTACATCGCTAAGCAACTTTATATAAAACGTAGAATTTATCCGAAGTCAATCACAGGTTGCTTGCTCGGTGTTGCTATTTCCGAGGACTCGATCGTCGTCAAGATCGTCGCCTCATACAAAATCGGTGAGAAACCACATCCTTCCATCGTAACTCTAGAACTGCTTCACCCTAGATAGATGAGGTGGTATACCCACTCTGGTCTAATACCCTGGTCCTACCACCTTGAAAATGTTAATTTATTGCTAAGATTTCTGTGTAATAAATTCCTCAATTAATATACTCACGCACGCTTTCTACACTCATGTATTTTCTCCTGTGTCATGGGTACCATGGACACATACAAGACGGTATACACAAACACCCAGACCCAGAAAATTAATCTAAACTCATCATTCAGATACCTGTCTGGCCGGGAATTGAACCCGGGACCCATTGAGCGCCAGACCGGTATGGTAACCGCTCTGCCACGCGGGTCGTCAAACTTGACCTGCATGCTGAATCACAATCCGCGTGATAAGAAAGCGACCCTAAAATTCGTGTATAATTAATTCGAGAAACTCCTTCGCAATTTTTGCAACAAAAAAATAATGTTGATCAATGCATTATGTAATATGACTCACAAAACAATATTACATGTAAGTACTACGCTCCGCAAGTTTTTGGTCGATTTGTGTAATTTCTGTTGGCTCTATTGGCCATTGCATCTGGCCACTATGCACCATCTTTACGATTTGCGGGGAGTCGCGACAGATTTGTAGGCCGTTGTAACGGATTCCTAGCACTTGTTGGGATGCGGTTAAATGGAGCGATTAACAAAGGTTAACTATATTGAGGCATGAAGGGTTAAGCTTGTTATAAGCTGAGCAATTGTGTGATACGTGACTGCTAGTATGCCCATCTGATTGGTCCAGATTCGATTCCCCGTGTAAGCAAGCATTCAATGTATTTTTTATAAGAATAAAGTAGCAAACGAGCATGCAGTCCACCTGATAGTAAGTGGTCACTGCCACCCTGCGACATCTGTCAGCAACTTCATACAGAACAAGAGGTTCTATCTAAAGTCCATCACAGATGCGTCGCTACTCGCAAGGACTAAGATGGTCGCCTCATATAAAAGTGTGCCGGCAACCACACCCTTCCATCTCGCGCAAGAAATGCTTCACGCTAGAAATAGGTGTGGCGTTTGTACTTCCCCGGGCGTACTACACTGGTTCTACTACCTTTTAAGTAATTACGTACTTAAGTGTGTAATACGTACAATGTAGACGACGAAAATTTACTATGTTCTTGTCTTTGTTTCCATGGCACCCTTGACACAAGCAACCCTTTTGTGTTTTGGTTCAGGGGAAAAATCTTCAAAACTTACCTTGCCTTTATGGGGAAAAGCCAAGTCATGTGAGATTTTTACCCCCCTCAGTGGCTTCAAGGTGCATTTAGGGAAACGCCAAGATTTGTGGTAGAACACACGAGTGCTTTCCTTGCGTGGTGCCTTTCAGCCCTTTGTTATATCACGCGGGATTCTATCTGCGTGAATATCTCATACGCATATATAAATCTACCCCTCGTATTCTTTACGTGTTCCGCATGCATGTGACTTATTTACAGGAAAAATGTATATTTTACGATGCGGGTAACACGCATGCTGACTAGAACTGCATGCGGAATCACAATCCGCGTGATAAGAAAGCGGCCATAAAATTCGTGTGCAATTACTTATTTCGAAAAAGTTCTTAGCAATTTTTACAACATAATGTTGATCAATATGTTGTGTAATTTAATGGTGTCAGTCATATCTAAAAATATGTGAGTCAACGGCAACCCAGGGCACTCCTCATATCACGCGGGTCTTCCACTAAATTTTCTTTGCGGTTCATGGAATTTCGTCGAGTGTATTTTTCGCGGCAAAATGAGTGTGGCAATCGTTTCTTTACCGTTAAAGAAAGAAAAGCCGTCGTCGTCAACCCATTATTGTCCCATTGCTGGGCACGGGTCTTCACTCGGAATCAGAGAGTTACAGGCCATAGTGCACCGCGCTGACCAAGTGCGAATTGATGGATTTCACACACCTCCGAGAACTTTTTTTTTAAGAACTCTCGGGTGTGTAGGTTTCCTCACGATGTTTTCCTTCACCGAAAAGCAGTGATAATTAGTTGCTAATACGCACATAAGTCAGTGGTGCGTGTCTGGGTTTGAACCTCGGACCTCCCGATCGAGAGGGCAAGTTTCAGCCATTAGGCTATCTCTGCTCTTGGAGAAAAGCCACCGAGACGATAACTCTCTTGCTTACATTGCCAAAGATGTGCCGCTGGTGTAATTCATCCCATTCAAAGCTCATTCATTAATTCATAAATTCAAATTTATGAATGAGCGGTCTAATTATTTCCAATTCATAAACTCCATTATTCAAATTCCATCCCGGGTGAGCTACCCCTATTAAAATGGCTCCATATAATTAAATCCTATCAAGAGCTGGGGCGCCGCTGAAAGTAGGTCGGTGTCCTTGTACCACTCCACTCAGTGCATTTGGTTTATATGTGAAGATAATAAAGAGAAACTATTGTTTTTAGTTCGAAAAATGAGCCGTAATTAAATGTAATATGGATTCGTCGTCAACCCATTACTGTCCCACTGCTGGGCACGGGTCTTCTCTCGGAATGAGAGAGCTTAGGCCATAGTCCACCGCGCTGGCCAAGTGCGAATTGGTGGACTTCACACACTTCCGAGAACTTTATTTTTTTTTAAAGAACTCTCGGGTGTGTAGGTTTCCTCACGATGTTTTCCTTCACCGAAAAGCAATGATAATTAAAGTATAATACGCACATAAATCAGTGGTGCGTGCCTGGGTTTGAACCTCGGACCTCCCGATCGAGAGGGCAAGTTTTAACCATTAGGCTATCACTGCTCATATACGGTATACTCATGTAATATGCTTCTTTTGAATTTAAATTGGTTACGGAGGGCGAAGTATCAAAAATATTACACTCCTTGCACTCGAATGCTCTAGGGTCTGATGGATTGTCACTTGATATGCTAAAGTTGGTAGTCCCTAACTGTATAAAGATAATGACTGCCATTGTTAATATGTCGTTTCGGACCAATGCGTATCCAGATGCCTGGCAGCAAGCTCTGGTCAAACCGATTTTTAAAAAAAGTAACCCAACAGAGATGTCTGACTTGCGCCCCATCAGCATATTGCCCTGTTTATCCAAAGTATTGGAAAAGATAGCCTGCAACCAGATTACTGAATATCTTATAGTAAATAATATACTTCCTACCTATCAGTCGGGGTTCAGGAAACATCGGAGTACAACAACATCCTTAATGCAAGTTATGGATGATATACTGACATCTCAGGCCAACGGAGAAGGAACCATTCTCACTTTGTTGGACTTTTCACGTGCCTTTGAGACACTTAACGTAGCATTGCTACTGTCAAAGCTGACATTTTATGGTTTGAGTGCTAATGCTATAACGTGGTTTGACAGTTACTTTAAGCATCGGTCACAAAGGGTAGAAATACAAAACAGTGCAACTGGATTAGAGAGCTCGTCTAAAACTCGGAGTGTTAAACGGGGAGTACCGCAAGGTTCTATCCTCGGTCCTTTACTGTTTATATTATATAGTGCGGATGTCATCACCAGTATAAAACATTGTAAGTACCACATTTATGCGGATGACTTACAACTATACATCTCATGCAAACCAAGTGACGTACATATTGCCGCATCAAAATTAAATTCAGATTTGGATCGTATATCGTCTTGGTCAAGTCTTAATACGTTAGTTTTAAACCCGAAAAAAACTAAGTACATGGTGTTGGGGACTCCTACGCAGATTCGAAAAATTAACGCTAGAATACCACCTATTAAAGTAAATCATGAAACGATTGAGAGAGTGACAGTTGCACGAAATCTCGGAGTCGAGATGGACCAAAACCTTCGTTTTGAGAAACATATTATTGAAACAGTACGGAATTGCTTTTACAGGCTTAAGGTCCTTTACCGCATTCGCAGCTACCTCTCTGAAACACTACGAATAAATCTATGCGAGTCCTTAATACTTTCAAAATTTAATTATGCCGATACAGTCATAGGCCCTCGTCTACTAAAACGTACGAAAAATCTTATTCAAAGGGTGCAATATGCCTGCACGCGCTTTTGCTTTAATGTGCCGCCTCGCGCCCACGTTACACCTTTCCTAAATAATGCTAAATTACTTAAAATGGACTCCCGCAGGCGTTTGCACTTTGCGACGTTACTGTTTGGCATCATTAAAAATAAGGAACCTAGGTACCTTTACGATAAACTTATTTGGGCTAAGGATTGCATTAAGAAGCACTGCACAAGGTCGTTTTCACATAAACTGGTATATCCTTCTTATTGCTCGGCTGCTTTTAGGGGAAGTTTTAAGTACAGCGCCACGAGGTGCTGGAACAATCTCCCACCTCCACTTCGCACCCTAAAAACAATAGGGTTATTTAAAATTAAATATAAATTACAACTAATAAATGAACAAATAAATAGCAATAATTAGGTATTAATCAAATATTAAATCGTTGAACATTCTTATTTTTATCTTTAGCAATTGTATTCAAATTTCAAAATCATTATAATTATAAGAATCAAATATAGACTTACGGACATTTTCTTCCCATAGTCAGTGACAATTCGCGCCTCATTTAAGCCCGCTGTATGTATATTTGCTCCAAAAATTATATGTATGCGTCATGATATTTTCTTTCTTCGTTCCTCGTTACGTTCTACTTTAGTACTTTGCAGACCAAAAGAACAACTTGCATTCCTTATGAATTAATTTCTACCTCAATATGTCGGTATCTGCGTGACCTAAAGAAATATAATAATTTGTTTAGATCAATTTTATAAATAATTAGTGCAATGACTAAATATTATTACAGTCGATGCTTACCTTTTATTTTAATTATATTCTGTTTTTTAGGCTTTAATTAATTGATGTGTATTACGGTGACAGCCGTCCGTGTTCGTCCCCTGATTTCGGGTTACCCTGAAAATCAGCGCCTTGGTTGTACCCACTTCCATGGCATTTGCTGAGGGTAGTCCGTTTCACGGTTTATTATTTCGCAGCGCGGTACCCTCCATATATATGTTTTCTAGTTTTGTAAGAATTTGTTTTTGTTTACTATGTTTTTGTTTTATTTTATATTTATTTTTTCATGTGTATGCTGCTGTGTATTCCGTGAATAAAAATTTATTATTATTATTATTATTATTATTATTATAATACGGATTACAATTGTCAAAATGAGTTTTTTTGCGATGTTACTACCTATTTATACTGTCACCTTTATCAAGTTTCCTGTTTTTTATTTTTTTTTTATTTGACTCAAGTAGCAAACAAGCATGCAGTCCACCTGATGGTAAGTGGTCACTGCTGCCCATGGACATCTGTACTTAACTTCATACAGAACATGGGTTCCATCTGAAGTCAATTCCAGATGCGTTGCTACTCCCGAGGACTATGATGGTCGCCTCATATATGTGCCGTCAACCACACCCTTCTATCGAAACGCAAGAAATACTTCACGCTAGAAATAGGTGCGGCGGTGGTACTAACCCAGTCGAACTACACTGGTTCTACCACCTTGAAAAGGTATTAATTGTAATATGGATTGTCCAATTAAGTTGTTTTTTGCGATGTTACTATTTATACTGCCACTGTTATCAAGTTTTTTTTTTCTTTTTTGGTTACCTAAGCTGTCTACATAAGAATACTTTTAAGAATTTGGTAAAAATATGCTCTTGGTAGACTTCACACAGCTTTGAAAGCTTTTTAGGCATCTTTAATCAACGCCGAATAGGATTGTTCTATTATTTCTTAGCAGATAAAGAAGCTTTCCTATAAAAGACTTAAGTTTAGCTTAGTTCTTTTGGTACCAGCTCGTATGTTTTTCTCACACACCTTTATGACTAGTGTTAGTGCCACCTGAACCATTCAAACCAGATGACTGAACATTAACCCTACTTTCCTACCCAAGACGACTTAAGTCTAGCTTAGTCCTTTTGGGTAGCAACTACTATGTTCTTCTCATGTCACACCTTTATGACTAATGTTAGTGCCTTTACCATCTAAACCATTTAAAACAGATGACTGAACATTATCCCTTCTGTTACCTAACGTAAGATAAAGAATTCTACCTAAAGTTTGACAAATGGTCGGGCCTCTAGATCAAAATCGCATATGAAAAATACGAAGAAAGAAAGATAGTTCTGCAAGGAACTATTGTCGCGATTGGTTGACGGTTCAGGAGACCCAAGGGCTGGTGCGTATTTTGGCCAAAGAATCTGTTTGGCCACAAAGAGGTAACGCCGCCAGCATTGTTGGTACTCTCCCAAGAGGCAGTGATATGGATTGATATGGATCTTTGTTTTATTTATAATTTCTTTTTATTTATACTCTTCTGATAAGATTTTATATATAAACAAACAAAGCTTCATTTAAAATTGGTAATTTTCATATACGATTTTGTTCTACGGGCCCGTCGAAATGGGAGCACCTATTAATTTTGCAAACGCCATTAATTTACTTTAAATTTACGGTACCTAGAATTTAGCAACTCGTTAGCGCGAGTTGCAGTGTTTAAAATTGATTAATTATTTTTCCAATGAAAGCTTTTATTAAATACAGGGTACTGCAGTATCTGAAGTACCCCGGCCCAATTCACTATCGTACTGTTTCATTTGCGCCAGTGTTTTTCAGTATTTTTTCATAGTTTTATTATAGTTTTTTTCGTAGGTCGACCCCCTTTCGTAGGGTTGCAGACGGCTAGAATGGAAGCTCGAACCGTTCGGTCAGGCAATCCCGGGAAGGACGGCGGTATGTATGGTCGCATACCGTCGTACAGACTAGACGGAACGGTGGGCCCAGCCGCCCATCTGGGAGGAGCCCGATGGGGCAGCGCGGTCGGAGGATTCCGGTTGAAGTCGTTTCGAGATCCCGAAGTCCTCCTTTTTAGCGCCGAGGACGGCCACCGGGGGGTTTTAGTGCAGTAAAAATCCCACATAATCCTGCGTCGCTTCCACGGCGTCGGGTACCTTTTGAAGGTTTCCCTTCGAGAACAAAAAGATAGGTCGACCCCCTGAGCTTGTGAAAATATTTCACGACATCTCTCAACTGCTGCCAGGTAAAGCTAAAGCTTCCGATCTCCTCGTAAAGTTATATTGATATACATATGTATGATATGTGGATGTAACTGGTTAAGTTTTCAGATACCCATCCATCAGCCCATTGATGTCCACTGCTGAACATAGGCCTACCCTAAATGGCGCCACTCCAACCGGTCCTGTGCCCTCTGAATACAACGGTTTCCCGCTGTCTTCTTCAGGTCATCGGTCTACCTGGTAGGGGGGCGACCTGCACTCCTTTTGCCCTTTTGCACATTAGGTATTCCGAATTCTTCGAAGTTTCGTATTCAATATTTTTGAGGTTTTTGAACTACGCTTAAATCATCTGTAAGTCTTAGCTTACATACAAGTTATTTTTAACGCGTGCATCATATAAACCACTAAACAGTAATTCTTACCTGTTAAACAAATTACTTTTTCAACGTATGCAAGTTCTACATACATTTTTGTATGCACGAATAGCATTTAATTTCACGAGTAACGCCCTCTGGTAGCCGCGAGGTGAACTCGCGCTCGGATAAGGAACAATCCTGGCGTGCACCATTGTCTACACCATGTTCGCGGCTCGTACTTTATTTTACCTTATATATATGTATATGTATACGCTCAAAAATATTACCCTCGTTCTGACGTCATATATATATATATATATATATATATATAAATGTATGTAAGAATATTTTTTGGCTGCGCTACTGTCCTAACGGCATGACAAATTGTGACATGACATATCATCGGATTGTGTTCAGTTTGCAGAGTTACAGAGACTACATAATTGAAATATAGAGCTTGCGGTCAGAATAAATAATAGTTTAAAAAAACTAAAAAACACGCTTTTTATAGAAAACCGAACAAAAAAAATAGAAAATAAATTTAAATGAATTTAAATTAAGAAAATAGTGTTAAAAATTTCAATGAATATAAATAAATGATAGTGTGAATAAAAAAAAATATGACTAGAGTGATTATCATTTCGATAATATCTTAAAAAGCACCCCACGCTTTTTTAATTTTTTTTTTTATTCACACTAAACTGTTAACTAAAAACTTTTTTTATTAACATAACAGTACGGGTATCTAATGGAAAACAAGAACAATATTTTGGGGAATCTCGTAATAAGGGTACTAAAGCGGTCGTACAAGGAACAATTACAACGCTCCCCATTGCCTGCACTATTCGCGGGTGTACCTCATTTGCCTATGAAATTTCGCTGTATGTAAGCTTAGAATGTTCTTTTGTGGACTTCCGGTCACTGGGCTTCCCGTTTTGTTTTATGCTCTTTTAAAAAAATGGTTTACTTGTATATTTGTATTCGTAAAACAGAAAATGTAGTAAATAGTAATAACAATAATAAAAGATTTGCCTGTGCTGTACTGTTAGATGGGTTGCAATAACTCAATAACACTAATTTTATAACTTTTAGTCATCCTCTTTTTCCATTTTCCGCCAAAAATTACAAAACTGTCAAACCAAATTTTCTCTCTTTCTGACAGCTGTCAGCTTTTTAAAACATACATATTCCCTGCATTCATATTATAATGCCATTATAAGTTACATTTTAATATCTTATTATATACTTTATTTATAATTAGTATCAATTTAACGAAAATATTATAAAGTTAACAATAGAATGACCTGAAATTATTACACAGAGTGGCATTTATATCTAAAAGTGTTAGTGAACTTTTATCTCGAAATTTCTACGGGAACGTTCGTCATAAGTAATGCTAGGCATAATAACAACGATCACCCTGTATTCGGGTGTAGAATACGGCTACGGTATCCCCTGCCTGTCGTAAGAGGCGACTAACGGGGCCTCTGGGGTTGGGAGCTCGAACCGTCCAACAAGCAACCCCGAGAAGGACGGCGGAATGAGTGGTTGCATCTCGCCGTAAGCACCGGATGGTGAAGGGGGATGGTACACGTCGCCCAAGACAAGAGCCCGTGAGGGGCGTTACGCTAGGGGCACCGGTTCGTTCCGTTGGAGTTTCCGAGTCCCCTACTACAAGCGCTGAGGAAGGCCACCGACGAAGTTTTAGTGGGTAAAAATCTCACATAACCCGGAGTCTCTCCCAAGGCTTCGGTGTACTTTATGAAGGTTTCCTCCCCGTAACAAAAAAAAGCTATAATAACAACGAAGCATTGCTGAGTCCTACAAAAAATCCTTTTTTAAGAGAATAATTGGACCTACTCATGCAGAATCAACCCACACAACGACAGTTTTGAGAAAAAGCCGTTTTTGTCAAAATTTTGTTTACTGTATAAATTTAGGTTATTTTTAATAAAATCTACTTACAATGTTGCACAAAATAATTTGTCGTATGTATACAAATATGATATTATTAAAAATCATCAACGTTTTTAATAATACAGGAGGATACTCGATGGTTCCTTTTTGCAAACGTAGGTCCAATTGAATATGTATTTGCAAGAGTAAAACGAGTTAAAATAATAATTAAATTAATATTTTTTTGGAAAAAAAATGTTTTATGAATAGCATTTTTGTTCCCAAGCAACGCCCTCTGGCTTATGCGAGGTGAACAAGCTCTCGTACAAGGAACAAACCAGGGCTCCCAACTTAGGGGTTTTTTCCCCCAAATTATATAATATTTTTAGGGGTGTAAAATTTTTAGGGGTTTTTTCAGGGGTTTTTATAACTTCAACATATAGGTGTTTTTAAAGGGAAATCTCCTCGCCAGGCTATATAATCATGCCTCACGACGAAAAAAAAAGGTCATGCACTACACCTGAAGACCTTTTTTTTTTCGTCGTCAGGTTGCCACGAAGAATTCCAGTTAATAATTCCTTAATGGGGGATTTTAGGGCTTTTAATGAAGGCTTTAGGGGAATATATTTTTGAGACTTGGTAACCCTGGAACAAACCCCATTGTTCGCACTGCGTTCGCGGCTTGTACCTCATTTGCTTATGAAATATCACATTTTGTATGCTTAGAATGTCCTATGTATTGTGGACTCCCGGTCACTGGGTTTTCCATTTTGTTTATTTGTTTTTATTTATTATACACTACACTTATACACTAGGTGGCATTTTATGCGTTTTTGTCGACTTTTATCCTTTTACGTCTACGGGAACGGCCTTATCTTCTCAACTATTGGTAACCACTCACCTGATGGTAAGTGGTCACTGCCGCTCATAGACACCTGTAATCAACTTCATACAGAACATGGGTTCTATGTAAAGTCAATCACAGATGCGTTGCCCCTCCTGAGGACTATGATGGTCGCCTCATATAAAAGTGTGCCGGTAACCACACCTTTCCGTCGAAACGCAAGAAATGCTTCACGCTGGAAATAGGTGTGGCGATGGTACTTCTCCGGTCGAACTACACTGGTTCTACCACCTTCAGCTACTAATAGCAGGACTAGCCACAACGACGAAATGCTTGGTTTAGAGACCTATAACATAACCTTATTTTTGTATACATAAAACTTAAAACCAATAATTGCTTATTTTTGGAACATTTTTTCGTACAAATCAAATCAAATTTAAATCGTACGAATATGTTAGCAGCTCGTTTTGAACTCTTTACATTTTCTATTTCGTTTTACGCAAATACAAACTTTTTTTACAAAATGTACTGTGACCTGTACCCGTGTATACTGTAAACGCGGATACATAAACCATGGGTAATGGCTTTTAATCCATTTGAAATAAATATTTTTTACGTGGTCTCATTTTTTTTTGTTACACAACGGCCTCTAGCCGACTTGAACTGTAACTCGTACAAGGAACAATCCCGGCGCTACCTATTGTTTTCATCACGCTCAGGACTCGTGGCTCATTTGTTTATTTTTTATTGTATACTTAAAAAATGGTAGCTATATTATGGAATTCAGTCATTATGTCGACGGCCCCCTACAACAAAATCGTATAGGAAAAATTACCAATTTACAGTATGAAGCTTTAGTGTTTGTAATAGTTGATTGGAATAGCTATTTAGAAACTTATTTAATTAGTTTCTATATAGCTATTACAATGATTTTCCATAGATCGCCTTTCTTGGCACTAGTAATCAATTCTTGTATGTCCACAAAACTTCTAAGCTTCATACTGTAAATTGGTAATTTTTCATATGCGATTTTGTTCTAAGGGCCCGAAGATCTGTACTGTGTAAAGTGTTAGTGACACACGCACACACACACATATATCATTTTTACATACACACATACATAGTATCATACTAATTCCATACAAACATTTAACAACATAAGTGTGTCCGTTTTGAATATATTTTGAATAACTCTTCTCCCGATTACTAAATCATAATATTTAACTGTATGCTTGAGTCCATTGTACATTTTAACATATTTTAAAGACTTTTTACTCTTCTTAAATCACTGAAAGCCTTTTAAGTAACTCGACACACAAATACATAAAACAAAATATAGTGTTGTTTTTGTTACACATGCTACCAACCGGTTCATACTACACTGTCTTACAATAGTATTTTTACTAGATATAATAATACTCTTTCTAACTAATATTCTTTCTTGGCATAAGTAATCAATTCTTGTAAATCCACAAAACTTCTAAGCTTCATACGTAGCTTCATAAGTAAATTGGTAATTTTTCATATACGATTTTGTTCCGGGAGCCCGTCGATGTTTTTTTATTTAACAAATATAAAGGACAATATCTATTATTTTGAAAATAATTTGAATTAATATCAAAATAATAAAATCATGGTATCTAATAATAATTTTGTTTATTTTCAGGTAAATTAAATTTTCTTCTCATGAAGAGTTGTCGAATAAACCGTAAGTATAAAAATTGGCCCGCTTTAAGTTATAAATCGAAACCTCAAACAAACTAACAACAATTTCGTTGCAAATTGTGGCGAAATTCGGCAAAATTCGCTCAACCAGTAAATGATTTTTGACAGAGCGGTAAGTGTGCTCTCCACCAGAAATTTACAAGATGGAACCTAAGCTAGGCGAATATGTCCCATAAAATGTTGTTACTACCGGTCGTGATCTGTAGCTCACATCAGTAGCTCCAAAACCTAGCTCACATCCCTTCATATAAAAATATACCCTAGCTACCAGAGACAGGCTATTCTAGATGATGAAAAAAACAGTCCTATCGCAAGGTGGAACGAGTACCACCGCCATACCTATTTCTAGCATGAAGCAGTTTTAGCGTTTTAATAGAAATGTGTGGATGTCGGCTCTCATTCATATGAGCTGACCATCCCTAATCCTCGTGAGGCAAAAATCGGAGCATCAAGCATTATTATCACCGCAACCTTCAAACGGAAACTTGACTTCTTCGTGGAAAACATTTCTTCATTCGCATCTGAACTCACTTGACCTCACCTGAAACGCTGCGGTTTAATCTCATAGACTGCATAGATATACGGGCCCCGCTGTTTTATCTCGACCTAAATGCTTTCTTAGCGCGTTCACTTGTTTTGTTTGTTTTGAAAAATGTGTGCACAACACACACATTGTAAAGGTGGTTAAATTTTGAAAGGACAATTGTAATATACATACAACAATAGTGGTAACACACTTGGCCTGCGTGTTAGTGACAGTGTGTGTTGATGATACGAGAGGACGCTACTAATTTCTGGATTTTGAGCCTTGGTCTTCTATAATATGCGCGGGAAGACAAACAATGGGTTGAATTTAAGACTAATCTAAACAATTGGGTGAAATACAAAACGATACTATACTCCTGGTAACATTTTATCTGCGTCTTTTTTTATATTAAGAGGGAACACACATTGACGTGAGAGCGTTGACCATATATACGTATGTCGGATATTTACCGCACTAAAACTTCCCTGGTAGCATAACTCGGCACTAAGAAGAGGACTCGGGGATCCTCTGAGCTCGTTGCCCCATCAGGCTCTGCCCAGGTGAGTAGCTGGTCTCACCACACCGTCTAGTCCTTACGATGGCATGCGACCACACATACCACCGTTCTTCTCCGGGCTAATTTGACTGGACGGTTCGAGGTTCTACTCTTGCCGCCTACTACCACAGAAGCTCCCTTTCAGTCGCCTCATTCGATTGGAAGGAGATTCTGTACTTATATTCTGATCCCGAGACAAGGATGATAAAAAAGTCTATCACATAAAAATCATATTATTTTTTTGATAAAGATTTTCGTCCGCTATGTACATACGTTTAACAATCGTCCATTGGAACGGAATCTAAAATTAAAAAAAAACCTAATGCCAAAAAGATTTTGACCTCACACAAAAAACAATTTTCTACTATGAAATGATTCCACGATACCATCAAGCAGATATCATCCTGCTAATTACCACATACCTTCACACCATTGTGGTACTAATCTTCTACAGCTTCCGGTGATACCGGATTCATCTTAATAAACGTATCGTAAACACGGCAAGGAGTAAGCGACAGAGGGGACAGTCGTTTGTGGGGTTTGGAGGAGTTTATTGTATGTATTTTTATTGGTAACAAGCTCAGCACTGCGGTTTTTTGGTGCATTTAAAAAAATAGGTAGAGAAAAAAAGAAAAGATAATTACATCTTTTGATAGAAATGGATAGATAAGATATGGACTATTAACGTTTTGACAGTTGGAAGGGAACACCTTTTGATAGTTGTGAAATGATAAGTAAAAGTTCTGAGTGATAAATAAAGGTTTCTTAAGTGATATATAAACTAAGGTAAATAAATGAGTGCTTGTGTGATTGATTGAGCGACTGCACTCGCGAAGTTGTCTTGTCGCGTACGCGTCACGTAGTGCACTAAATGCACTGAATGCTTATGCTTTTACTAAACTATTAATTTTCAGTTAATAAATATCTACTTTTCCATTGGCAAATCATAGTTGCCACGTGTGGATTTAGAGATTTAATATTGAAATTGTTGAAATTACCAAGTTTTATAAAAGTTTCAGAAAAGGAAATCATTCCAGTAATCCTTATTATATTTTTTCGTCTTTACATAGTATAAAACAAAGTCGCTGCGATCTGTTTGTCTATCCGTTCACGTTCACCCTCTTAACTATGCAACTGGTCATATACAATTTCTATTTGTGAAATAAGTGAAAAAATATAATTGTTTCTATTTATATAATATCTTCAATATAACTGAACTGAATTGTGAGTAGCAAAGCTAAAAAGCTGGTAAATAATAAAAATTACAAAGCATCCGTACAAGCGAACTAGCATGCATGAATGTAAGAAATCTGGCAAAAGTAAATTATCTTTTCTGCATGAATGAGTTAGAAAATATGCTTCGTTAGTTTCTATACTTATTCTTGCGATAACTTGTGACATTTATTAATTTTTTGAGACATTTTAAGGAGGAGATCGAGTTAAATCTCATTCAGTCTCACTTAGGAGAGGGTTCTCAGCAAATAGCAGGTTTTTATTCTCCAAAAACCTTGTAATTTTGCAAGAAAACTGGATTTAATTACGTAAAACATGTTTCTTTCTTAATTTTTACAACATTACGTGGTTCAAGGTTGTGGAAGGTCAAGACCAAAATCGAAAAATTTTCAAATAGTCAAAATAACTTATCGTGATTATATACAACTTCTAATTTTTTAAGTCGTTAGATTCAACATAATCACTAATCACAAGCTAAAGTACACGAAACAGTACCATAATCCCACACAAAACATTTAAAACCTCAACGTATTAATGTCGGATGGGCTGCGGTGGCCGGCTCCGTCGACCTTAATTCTTGAGCCGTTATGAAAAGTTAATTCATATGGAATCGCCGTGCGGATTCCATTAGCGAAATTTTAATTACTTTCCGCGGTAATTACTGATCTGTACTTTTAAAACATTAATTTATATAAGTCTAAATGAAGGGTTTTATTTTATTTCTCCATGGTTTCCGTAAATATCGATGTCGTCTGATTAAGTATTATGAGTAACGGAATACGTTTTATGATTTATTCTTCTTTCTTTTTACTTTACGGGATATTACAATGCATATTGGATACATCTTGTATGTAATAATTATACTTTAATCTATGATGATAAATCTTTTTTAATCTGTGGAAGACGGTATCATTTGCGTATCGGAAATTAATTATAATGATAATCAATTTGGCATGTAATTTATTTATAAGATGAATGAACTCAAATATCTGAGAAAGTACTACTTACGATATTTTATCACTAGGTGGGCATTCACGTTACGACGGTCGCACGGACTGTCGCACGAACTACGGTCGTATGCGAGAAGTTCGATCGTGAATGGCTTGGTCCTAAGGCGGACTGTACGAGGTCATGTCGCAGGTCCGTTGAAGTATTTAACTTGAACTATCGTTGCGACAGTCCGTGCTACCGTTGTAACGTGAATACACACCTTAAATAGTTTTTAATTGTCATCAATTAGAATTTTAATCTATCGCTTGGCATATGTTTCATCGCAGGGCACTGAAGACAAGATTTTTCAAAATGGCGTAAATAATAGTTAAAATATAGTTGAATGAGAAAAGTAGTAAATAAGTTGAATGACGCGTTACTAGTTTCTTACAAAGTAGCCAAGTAGGCTAAGTAGACCGTAGCCATTAGAGATTATAGCGGCTTGGGATGTACCCGATGTAGTTTCGCGGATATGGCGGCTTTACTTAATACCCACATATCTTGAGGATATACTCATACTAATAATAAGAAGTGGACCATTTTATCCGACTGCGTCAGAACGGTAGTGTTTTTCGAGCATATGTTTGAATGTATGTTCTCTCGTTAATGCATTGTCCCACTGCTGGGCACTGGTCTTCTCTCAGAATGAGAGTTTCAGGTCATTGTTCACCACGCTGACTAAGTGCAAATCGGTGGACTTCACACACCGACACCTTTTTTTTTAAAGAATTTTCGGGGGTGTGTTTTCCTTCACAGAAAAGCAGTGATAATTAATTTTTAATACGCACAACATTTTAGCAAAATCAGTGCTTAAGTTTGAACCTCGGACCTAGATCTTGAGGACAAGTTTCAACCATTAAGCTATCACTGCTCGAATGTATCCAAAGTCCAAAGGACTTGACAGATTGTAACTTATGGCATATCATTGGATTCGACCTAGTTGTGAGAATGATTAAAGCTATTTAATTTTTAAAAATGGCACCTGTAAATAGTAAAAAAATGGAGCGAAAGGACGACTTTTTATTTTCACGACAATATGAGTATTAAATGAAAGCTAATAAATGGAATATTCTAACCTTTTCTTGACAAAAAACTATTAAAAGCGTTAAATTGCTACCTACATTTGTAAAACTATTTATTTGAATTAGTTACATCATTTTTTTAAGTTTTACATTAAAGCGTTAAATTAACTTTTTACATTAAAATAAAAGACTCCACAGGTAATATCGACTTTTTTGTTTTAATAATATTTTTATGAATTAACCGATGTCACTTGTTACAGAGAAGATTTATATTCTACTTTAAGATCATATTCTTCTTTATTGGGTACCTGCTAACCGACTACTTCTCTTACTCCTCTGATCTTAAAACGAAGCACAACAATTTTCTTGAATGTTATTTTTGTAGTAGCACTTCAATTTTATTACCAAGATCAAGCTATAAATGTTATCTCAGCAGTAAGTCATCTCCACATTTCTTTTACCAGTTAACTGTATTTACCGTTACAACTTGGCTTTGTAATTATAATCGAGATTACGATACGATTTGTAAGACAAGTCTCCGTTGTCTCTCAGAGGCAGCGACCGTGACATTACGTCAATGCCGCATCTGGTATACATAATCTATAACGAATTTACAAACACTGCTGCGACGGCGCATAAACAAATCACCGTACGTCTTACTCTATCGTATAGCTCCGTCTCGCTCTCGCACGATGTTTACGAATTTCCCGCGTTCGACAGACGTCAGTCGGCTGTCAGCCGTGCGCGTGCGCAGACGTGTTGCGTGTTATATTTTATAATCGTGTGTTAATGTGATCTAATATTGTATTGTAATTGTACGTGTTAGTGCATCGTGATTGTAATATCGATTGAATAATTTGTGTATGTGTGTAGTAAACTGTTTGTGTTGTGAGTTCAATTGTTAAGGAAAATAAGGGTTTATTGTACAGAACGGTTTGTTTAAAGCTTTTAACTTAAAGTTAGTTGGTGATCAAGTCTGATTAAAGTTCTGCTTGGAACTTCATTCCGTATATACGAAATATTTATCTTTAAAGGGGTTGCAACGCATTTGACATCGACGATAGGTATGCCTTTATTTGGTGTCGGTTTAAGATGTCGCCTTTTTAGGATATCTTCTTCATCGCAAACATGAAACGAGAACAGTCTATTTAAAATCAGCAGATATGTATACGAATTTCTATGTCATTGTCAATTGATTGAAACGGAGCATTCTTATCTTATTTCATAATTAACAAACATGCGACAAGGCTTCCAATATTTGCAACAAATTATTTGTCCTCTTATTAATTTTAATAAGTAACAAGTACATACTGACTACGCAATAACATCACTTATAATTTTTAAAAATATGGAAGGTGGTAGAACGTTTCGCGCTACTCCGGAAGATTCACCACCACATCTATTTCATCTTGCAATAAGAGTGTACCGCTATTGTTTAGGATCGAAGGAAGTGGTAAGGGAGATACCAAAGTGGTCGTCCATAGGGATGCCAAGGTATCGGTGTTCGACTTCAGATATTATAAGTCCCCAAAATCGACAACAGATACTTTGATATACCATTTTTTTTTTGTTACGGGGAGGAAACGTTCAAAAGGTACACCGAATCCTTGGGAGACACTCTGGGTTATGTGGGATTTTTACCCACTAAAACCTCCTCGGTGGCCGTCCTCAGCGCTTGTAGTGGTATCGGTATCGGTGTTCGACTTCAGAGGATAAGTCCCCAAAATCGACAACAGATACTTTGATATACCTAAGGACTTACCTAAGTCCTACGGAAGATACAATTATATAAGACATCACTGTTGTGACGCTTCGTGTAAATGTGTCTTTCTTACTACATCCTTCAATCCAGAACGCACATCTAGGGTGTGGTTGCCGGCACACTTTCATATGAGGCGATCATAATAGTCCTCGGGAGTAGCAACGCATTTGTAATTGAATTCAGATGGAACCCATGTTCTGTATGAAGTTGATTACTGAAATAAAAAAAGAATACATCTGCTGCTCCGTTGTTATAAGGTAGGAATAAGTGTGACAATGATACCTTTGCAGTTGAACTCCAAGGAACCTTCATGTTTATTTAATACGAGCCAAACCGCTGCGAATGGACAGTATAAGAATTCAGGAACTAAAACCAATCGAGAAAACGTAGGTAAAAAACCTTCACAAAATATACAGCGGACAAAAAGTTGGTTAGTCAACTTATTTATTACGTTCTAAATTGTTTATTGTTAAATCAGAGTACAATGGTTACCGTTCGTCCATTTTGTTAACTTTCTATATTGTAACAATAATGGGGAAAATGGACTACTTTTTAGTGACATTCACTTGATGGTCTGTGTAGACCACACGATGCTACCATTTAACCGACCGGTTAAATGGCAGGAGAATGCTGAGGAACCGACCGGTTAAATGGTAGGAAAATGATGAGGAACCGACCGGTTAAATGGTAGGAAAATGATGAGGAAGCGACCGGTTAAATGGAAAGAAAATGATGAGGAACCGACTGGTTAAATGGCAGGAAAATGATGAGGAACCGACCGGTTAAATGGCAGGAAAATGATGAGGAACCGACCGGTTATATGGCAGGATAATGATGAGGAACCGACCGGTGAAATGGCAGGAAAATGATGAGAAACCGACCGGTTAAATGGCAGGAAAATGATGAGGAACCGACCGGTTAAATGGCAGGAAAATGATGAGGAACCGACCGGTTAAATGGCAGGAAAATGATGAGGAACCGACCGGTGAAATGACAGGATTGATGAGGAACCGACCGGTTAAATGGCAGGAAAATGATGAGGAACCGACCGGTTAAATGGCAGGAAAATGATGAGGAACCGACCGGTTATATGGCAGGAAAATGATGAGGAACCGACCGGTTAAATGGTAGGAAAATGAACTACTTTTTAGTGACATTCACTTGATGGTCTGTGTAGACCACACGATGTTACCAGCCAGCATAAATATTTGTTTGTTTTCTCATATTTAGGGTAAAAACGGGTATGTCTGATTTCTGCGGAAATGACTTGTTCTAAGTAATTAAAAAACCAGAGATCTGTCAATAAATCTGCTTCGGTGTTCGTGACTAAGTAATCGATCTTCAACGATTCATTGACGGTCAAAAGTCTAAACTAGAAAACTGAAAACTATCAGGTACATGTGTCCTTAAAGACTGAATTGACTGACTTGTCAACTGAACTATCTGATATACATTATACCGTTCCCCATTCATCACTCCCAGACCGTCTTCGGCGTTTAGAAGAGGACTCACCCACCACCTTCCCATGGCCCTCTCAACCTTCAGGTTATACGGGCCGAAACATGGGAGAACACGCCGGTATTCCGCACTGTTCCCAGCGTGTTGCTTGATCTCCCTACAAAGCTCATAACGAGCCGCTCATTCTGAGCTGGTCCCTGCGCCGCTCACCCGTCTCGGGATGGACGCAACACCACAACCTCGGAGTTTAGAAGAGGACTCTGGGATCTTTAAAGGAATATAACCAGAGTCCTTGGGTAAATTGCCCCGTCAGGCTACCACCAGATAAGCCTCGGAGTGCACCACGCCGTCTGATGTTTACGACAGTATGCGACCACACATACTGCCGTCCTTTTCGTGATGGCTGGTCAGATGGTTCAAGATCCCATTTTTGCCTCCCTCGATCAGAGAAACCTCTTCTAGGCAGACCCCCCTTACGACAGGCAGAATTTGACGTAACACCGATGCATCAAAACAAAAAAACATACATAAACCAAACGATAGGCACATGTGAATTCATTCCAGTTTCCACATACATACGCATAGTACGCACGCTTTTACACCGCATGCATGCAATTGAAAAGTTCCTTCAGGCGCAGCTGAAAACGTAGGCAGCATAAAGAAACCAGGTCTGGAAACTGGGACACTAAATCCTTTGAAAAGGCGTAACTTAAAATTGGATCGCTGGGTAGCTTTTGAAGCAAACGTGGAAGGATAAAATACTAGGTACTCGCTCGATATTTAGTGCATACGATATTATGCGGAAAGTTAGAGTACGCGTTTTTTTTATACCTGGTTGAAGTACGTACTAAAGTACTTGAAATACTTATTATTATTAATATACTTTATTGTACCAAAAAAAAAAAACAGGAAATTTACAATGGTTATTACAGTTTAAGATACAATAGGCGGTCTTATCGCTAAACAGCGATTTCTTCCAGACAACCTTAAGGTTCGGAGTTGAAAAGAATATGAACAGAAAGAAAAAGGTAGGGTGCAAAATTAAATAGAGATTATTACTTCAATCTTATAAAAAGTGTACATTTTTATAAGAAGTAGCAAACAAACCTGCAGTCCATCTGATAGTAAGTGGTCAGTGCCCCTCATGGACTTCTGAAATTAACTTATATAGATCATAATTCCGTCGGAAGTCAATCAGAGATGCGTTGCTACTCCCGAAGACTGAGATGGTCGCCTCATATGAGAGTAAAAATGTTGTTGTTTTGACTTTTAGGCGAAAAGAAGTTCGCCGGGTCAGCTAGTATAGTATAATATAGTATTATAGTATTTATAATCGTTATCGCGTAAACATAGCAATGATCGGAAAATACTAATTGGTTCAATTTTTACCGAACCGGATCTTCGGCCGAATTATTCGGTTTACCTTATCTTATTAAAAAATAACTCCATTCATAAAAATGTGTGCGTGTACTAGCGTACACTCGTAAGAAGTGAAACTTCTTTATGACGTTATTTTTCAAAAAATAATTTACTATATGCAACTTTACAGAAATTGGTTAAATAAAGTTAAATTAGATAAAGTTTAATAAAAGGCTTTTATTAAAATTTTATCTAATAATCTAATCTATAATAATCTATCTAATATCACGCGTGGTAGGGATAAGAAAAAGATGGCGCGTAACGGAAATAAAAAGATGGCGCGTAACAGAAAAAGATGGCACGTAACGAACAAAAAAATATGGCGCGTAACAGAAAAAGATGGCGCGTAACGAAAAAATGTTACACTAATTTTATTTTTTAAAGAAGTTTCACTTCAAAAATACCTAATTTTTCTTGAGCGCAGCAGTTCTTGCGTTTTGTGGGTGTGATTGCCGGGACACTTATATGAAGTGACCATTTAAGTCCTGGGAAGCAGTACTTTATTTTCGAAACGTAAGTTATTTTTAAATGACAGACAGACATCTTAATTACATAAGTTTAACTCCGGTATGTTCATAATAAACCACGGGTATCGTAAAGTATGACCAATACTCGTTAAAAAGAAATTTCTCAGGCAAGCAATTAAACTTTATCTTTAAAGTTATGTAACACGTACAAATGAAGGAAGGGAGCTTTACACCGATTATATTTAGGTAGACCTTATGTAAAACTAGACGTGGTTCGCGGTTTCACTTGCTTTTTTCGTTCAATATGCTCGTTTCGTAACGTAACATTAAGTTGACCATCTTTTTGTCTTATAATTCTCTGTCGTCGTTATATTTATTCCCAATGCAATTCTTTTTATTAAATTGAAGTAGCAAACGAGTATGCAGTCCACTTGATGGTAAGTGGTAGTGACCACCGCCAATAGAAATCACTAAGCAAGTTCGAAATCACATTACATTACTTACGAATTACATTACATTACTTGACGACCAACGTGGCAGAGCGGTTACCATACAGGTCTGACGCGCAATGGGTTCCGGGCTCGATTCCCGGCCAGACAGGTATCTGAACGATGAGTTTAGATTTATGTTCTGGGTCTGGGTGTTTGTGTAGTCATGTGTGTGTCCATGGGACCCACGACACAGGACAAAATCCTAGTATGGGGCTATGAGTGTAGAAAGCTTGTTTTTTTTAATAAAAAAAGAAAAAGTTGACAAACGATTGACAAACTATTATATTAACAATTAAAATATAACCGTAACTTTTCGTAAGTAATAAAACGCATTACCTTTATCGTAATACCGAATATCACACTCGGTACTATACCACCGAGCAACGGTAATTACCAGCTGCTTTACCACCTGGCTAAATAAGATGCGATGCATTCCTGTGCAAGGCGCAAGGACTGCATGGGAATGAATTCAACTTGGTTTATGGAGTTTGTGACTGGTTGTGTTTGAGTGGTTTTAACTGGTTGATGGTTTTCTTTCTTTGATATGTGGACCTACTTTGTCAAAAAGGAACCAAAGAGTTTTCCTCCTGTATTGTTAAAAATGCTGACGATTTTCAATAATATCATATTTGTATACATAGAACAAATTATATTGTGCAACATTGTAACTAGATTTTATTAAAAATAACCTAAAATTATACAGTAAACAAAATTTTGACAAAAATGGCTTTTTCTCAAAACTTTCGTTGTGTGGGTTGATTCTGTTTTGCATAAGTAGGTCCATGTAGCCTTTTATGCATGACTTGATTTGCCACATAGTTTTACACGCATTTTAAAGAAATAAAACATGACGATTTACTGACGTATTCATTTAACAGAAATTCGATCCATTCAACAATCAAAACCACGTACATTTAAGACATAATTGCCTATAATTTAATTTTGTTATAGCATTTGATAGGATTTAAATGAAGGCAAGAAATTACATACTACGGATGTGTTTACTTAGTTCCATAAATAAAATCCAGGAGTTTCGGTTTGATGCGGTTTTAGACAAAAAGGAATCTAAAATTTACAGAAGTTCCTACTATTATTCATTTTCAGCCCTTGTCGGTTGCTTTACAAATGTATGGGAATTAAAGTTACGACGACGTTTTTTTAAGTTAATTAAATGAGACCTCAAAGTGATGTACATCTGTACCAAATTTATACAGTACAGGGGATATAACAAAAGCCAGACTCACATGGTTACTACTCCTGAACTCATGTTCGCCTAGTATTTAAGTCTGTCATCCACTCCCTTCACGCTAGAAATATTGCTATGTAACATAAGATAGAAATGTAGGGCCATTAGGTCTATTCAAGGAATTCTTTATACTAAACGCCCTGCATGCCCTATAGGGCGTGTAACTGGGGCACGTGCCAAGCAGCTGCATTACAAAAATGTGTGCAATTTACTTTTTTTAATGAGTTTTAGGTATATAAATATATTAAGGGCTGTGGCAGTGCAACCGCCAAGTTAAACTCGGACGCGTGTAGCAACTGGTGCAAATGTCTGCCTGGTAAATTAAATAATAAAAGTAATTGGCGTAGTGCGAGACGAGACGTTCTAACCTGTACAACCTATAAGGACTACCTATCTATCTACATAGACTGCTGTATTTTACAATAGACTTCTAATTAATAATGGATGGAAATGGCGCTCGTCATTTAAAACTTTATTATTTGCAAACGAGTGTTAAGTCTTCCTCATGTTATGTGTCAGTTCCAGGAATAGAAGACGCCGAATTCTTTTACTTGTACCGACTATATCCACAAATAACAAAAAAACTGCCAATACAAGAAAATGGTCACAATTTTTAAGCTGCAAGGACTGAAAACTTTAACCATACTCCTAAATCAGACAACAGCAGTGACACCATTTTTGCCTAATATTTGTTTTTTTTTTATTTGATTAAACTAGCAAACGAGCACGCAGTCCACCTGATGGTAAGTAGTCACTGCCGCCCATGGACATCTGTAATCAACTTCATACAGAACATGGGTTCCATCTGAAGTCAATCACAGATGCGTTCCTACTCCCGAGGACTATGATGGTCGCCTCATGTGAAAGTGTGCCGGCAACCACACTCTTCTATTAAAACGCAAGAAATGCTTCACGCTAGAAATAAGTGTGGCGGTGGTACTTCCCCGGTCGAACTACACTGGTTCTACCACCTTGTAAAAAAGAACAATTGATAAGGCAAAAATAAGTGTGGTGGCACCAGAGTCAAGCCACAAAGTACGTTAGTATATTTATTAGGATTCCGTTAGGTTTCCTCATCCATGTTGTATAGTTATCGGAGCGTAGCGTTTTCCCAGCGGATCTCGCCGGAGTCTGCACGGTAGTGTTGATAAATAATAGCCAAGGCAAGGCAAGTAGGTTTGTTTATCAATATTAATCATATCTACATAAAACAGAAGCAATACTGACGACATGCGTGGCGGAACGCTTACCATACCGTTCTGACGCGCAATGAGTCCCGGGTTACATTCCCGGCCAGACAGGTATCTGAATGATGAGTTTAGTTTCTGTTCTGGGTCTGGGTGTTCGTGTATTCGTCTTGTGTGTGTCCATGGTACCCACCACACAGGAAAAAATCCTACTGTGGGGCTATGAGTGTAGAAAGCGTGCGTGAATACTTATATGTATGACTATAAATATACAAGCGCTGATAGCCTTATTCCCGAACTTGCCCTTTCTATCGGAAGGTCCGAAATTCAAATCACAGGCCACAGATTTTTTTGAAATTACGTACGTAATCGAATTTAACTATCACTGCTTCACGGTGCACGACAACATCGCAAGAATCCTACACACCTGCAAGGTCTTTTAAAAAGAGTTCTCAATGGTGTATGAAGTCTACCAATTCGCACTTGGCCAGCGTGGTGGACTATGGCCTAATACTCTCTCATTCCGAGAGAAGACCCGTGCCCAGCAGTGGGACAATAATGCTCTGACGATATAACTACATATTAATATAGTTATTACAAATAGAATAATATTATAATAACCTAACTAACAAATTGATAATGCGCCAATGTTTGTATTACACTGTTTAATAGGTCAAGTAAGATAAACCGCGTTCGACATGTTACGCCAATATTGGAAGACCCTGTTATATTTAATGTATTGTTTACATTTGTGATTATGTAAAAGAGTAAATGATGTTTCTAAGTTACGTGCTTACTAAGGTCTTCCCGCGGTTTTGTCCGTTTCGGTGAAGTATACCACGGTAATGATATTTTTATACCAGGTAACCAACCGTCTTAGATTGATTCCAGATGGAATAATATGTAGCTTACATAGGCTGAAGTGGCAATGGGCAGGCCACATCGTTCGTAGGACAGATAACCGATGGGGTAGAAGAGTCCTCGTATGGAGACCACGTCTCGGCAAAAGTAGTGCAGGCCGCCCCCCGACCCGGTGACCTGAAGAAGACGGCGGGTAACCGCTGGATTCAGATGGCTCAGGACCGGTCGAAGTGGCGCAGATTAGGGGAGGCCTATGTCCAGCAGTGGACTTTCAAAGGCTGATGGATGGATGGATTACATATCCCTAGACGACGCAGACCACCGGCAGTAGATTGACTCGTTTGCTTCTGAAGTCCTGAAAATCACTATGATAGAAGACACGTTCCCTGCAGTGAGACAGTAATGAGTTGACAACAATACACGCCCGTACACGCTTTCTACACTCATAGCCCCACAGTAGGATTTTTCACCTGTGTCGTGGGTACCATGGACACACACAAGACGAATACACAAGCACCTAGACCCAGAATAGAAATCTAAACTCATCATTCAGATACCTGTCTGGTCGGGAATCGAACCCGGGATCCATTGCGCGTCAGACCGGTATGGTAACCTCTGCGCCACGCGGCTCGTCCAATGATCCATAATATTTTTAAGTTATGAAATCCACCCAAAAGCATTCTTCTAGTAAGGACTCCAAAGGGACACTAACGACAACCTTAATCGTCAAAATTAAAGAGCCCTTATATGATTTTGGACTAGTATTATCGCGGAATTGATACATTATAATACTTAAGAATTCATAAACCGCATATCGTGAGTACCCGCACGATATGCGGTTTATGAATTCTTATAGAATTCTTTTTGCCGATATTTCGACCCAGTTGCATGGATCGTGGTCACGGCCAAACTCAATATCAAGATCCATGCAACTGGGTCGAAATATCGGCAAAAAGAATTCTATAAGAATTCTTAAACCGCATATCGTGAGTACCCGTTAAGTATTATAATGTAAAGAGCCCTTAACAGCAATTTATAAAGCCTGTGTAAAAACGTCGTCATTGACCTAGAGTGGTCAATTGCTGATTCGCGTCATATCGATCCGCAGCAATTAGAGTGATTGGAACGAATCAATGGGCTATTGATGCTTCCTTATATAATCATGAGGAGTACTGAGGACACGGTTTCTATACGTTTTTGTCACTGGTAGCTAGAAGCGGACGTAGTGGGCCATCGTCCACGGTCTCGCACTTAAAAGGGCCTTGTGAGGCCTCTTTGGAGGAGGGGGAGGCACAAGGGCACCATCTAATGGAATCATGCAGTTTTTTTTTTTTTTGTACTCATTCTATTTTTTTTGGAAAAAATAAGACCTTTTTCAAATTTATTCACTATCATGAGGACATATTTTGTGCCAAAGCTCGTTTAAGATAGTTTTACTGGATACATCTTGGGAACTATAGAAAATGGGCCTCCAATGTCTAATGTAGACGCGCTACGCCTAGAAGAGGACACGGTCTCGCACTTAAAAGGGCTTCGCGAGGCCTCTTTACGCGAGGCGAGGAGGAAGGGGAGGCATTTACAAGGGCACCATCCAATGGAATCATGCAGTTTGTTCTTTTTGTACTCATTCTATTTTTTTTGGAAAAAATAAGACCTTTTTCAAATTTATCCACTATCATGAGGACATATTTTGTGCCAAAACACGTTTAAGATAGATTTACTGGATAGATCTTGGGAACTATAGAAAAGGGTATCGCTGCTAAGAGTTCGCCCACGTCTAATGAAGACGCGCTACGCCACTATATTTTATCTAATATATCAAATTCTCGTGTCACAATGTTCGTTCCCGTACTCTGAAATGGCTTGACCGATTCTCATGAAATTTTGTGAGCATATTGAGTAGGTTTGAGAATCGACTAACATCTATTTTTCATACCCCTTAGTGATAAGGGTTGTCCACCCTCAACATTTTAACTTTTATATGGCAAACCAACGTTTGCCGTCAGCTAGTTATAATATAGAAGTAGCAAACGTATGCAGTCCGTCTGATGGTACGTGGTCACTGTCGCCTCTGTCTGTAACCAATAATGCTACAGATATAATTTGAAGGTGGTAGAACCAGTGTAGTTCGACCGAGGAGGTACCACCGCCACACCTACTTCTAACGTGAAGCATTCATTGCGTTTCGATGGAAGGGTGTGGTTGCCGGCACACTTTTATATGAGGCGACCATCATAGTCCTCGGGAGTAGCAACACATCTGTGATTGACTTTAGATAGAACCTATGTTTTATATGAAGTTGCTTACACATGTCCATGGGCGGCAGTGACCACTTACTATCAGGTGTACTGCATGCTCGATTGCTACTTCGATCAGATAAAAAAAAGTAGCAAACGCATGCAGTCCTTCTGATCTTGGGTGGTCACTGCCGCCCATGAACATCTATAACCAATAATGCTACAGATACCACCAGTGTCGCCTTATATCTAAGACAGCTGGCATCCAAATTCGTCTCTCTTTTTCGCTAAAGCGGAAAAACTGCTTTACGTTAAAAATAGGTGTGGCTGTGGGACATCATCGGTCGAACCATCACCAGGACTTCTGTCTTTTTTTTTTTTGTTCTCGAGGGGGAAACCTTCAAAAGGTACCCGACGCCGTGTGAGAGACGCAGGGTTATGTGGGATTTTTACCGCACTAAAACCCCCCCCGGTGGCCGTCCTCGGCGCTATAAAGAGGACTCGGTCCGACCGCAACCGGAATCCTCTGAGCGCGTTGCCCCACCGGGCTCCTCCCAGATGGGTGGCTGGGCCCACCGCTCCGTCTAGTCTTTACGACGGTATGCGACCACATATACCGCCGTCCTTCCCGGGATTGCCTGACCGAACGGTTCGAGCTCCCACTCTAGCCGCCTGCAACCCCGGAAGCCCCTTTTAGTCGCCTCTTACGACAGGCAGGGGATGCCGTAGCCCTATTCTGATCCTGGAACTACAGGGATGAGGACTTCAGTCTGGAAACCTTTTAGTGTCACCACCAATATTTGTTTTAATCTTAGGAGTTCAAGGTTGTTCGTCCTTTAATTTGACGATTAATAATGTGATTGTCTTTTTAGTTACATCTATTTTCCTTGTGCAGTCCGAGTTTCGAATGTAGATTTGATGGTCACTAATTTGCATGGACCTTTGACGTATTGGCAGTAAATATAGCTTGAAGTCTCTGGGTCAATAGCGGCATTGAGGGTTGCTCAGTAGAGCCTTTGTAAAAGGTGTTTCTAAAGGATATAGAACGATGTAATCTGACACATCTATGCCTAGCGTAAAGTTCTCTGGAAGGGTGCGGTTGTCGACTCACTTGAGGCGACCATCCAGTGATGCTAACTTAGGGGTTTTTCCCCCAAATTTAGGGGATTTTCAAGTAGGATGGGGATTTTTTAGGGGTGTAAAATTTTTAGGGGTATTTTCAGGGGTTTTTATTTTTTTTTCGTCGTCAAGTCAGGTTGCCAGGAAGAATTCCAATGAATAATTCATTATGGGGGATTTTAGGGGTTTTTAATGAAGACTTTAGGGGAATACATTTTTGAGAGTTGGCAACACTGCGACCATCTTATTCGTGGAGATTATTGCGATGATATTTGCGCTATTAACTAGTTGACCCGGCGGACTTCGTTCCGCCTAAAAGTCAAAAATCTAAAATTATCAGTGTTCCTCCACTATATTATGCAAGTATTATACATAAAAACCTTCCTTTTGAATCACTCTATCTACTAAAAAAACTGCATTAGAATCCGTAGCGTTGTTTCAAAAGTCTAAGCATACATAGGGACATACAGCGGGAACCGGACAAAGTCCCTTCCCGTCGTGTACTATATAGTGATATTAACGTTTTAAATTACATATGTTAATGATTTGTTAACATTCTTATCGAATAATTGGACTTTTACTGTGTACACAAGGGCGCTAGCCGACGACTAAGGGAGGGGAGAGTTGACATACGGTATATGAAAAGGGGGGAGGGGACAGAAACATACATAATAGTAGGGGAGCCCAGGATGCTAAATGTGGAGTTACTCGAGCGTCGTGGAAACTTATTAGGTTTGGTAGATTAAATGATAGGAAGGATAGGTGTTCCTATAATGTTTACTCGTTGAGTGGTGGGATAAGCGTCTACAGTGTTTCAAATTTTCTAAAAATAATCTATGATTTGGAATTACTCGAATGCATCATGTTAGGGCAAAGTGAGGTTAATTACACCCTAAAATATGTCTAATTTGTTATTCTGACGATTTAAGTGTATCCTTGGGGGGTAGGAGGTTAACAAAGTTGCATAATAAGTACGACGTCTTGTCTCACTCAAGCGCGTCAGATTAGGATAAGCGGAGGTGAATTAGAACCTGAGATGTGTCCAATTTGCTAATCTGATGATTTGAGCGTCACTTAAGGGGGTGGGAGGGTTACTAAGCTCCCCTGGGAGTACCCACCTATGCTAAGGCCGCATACTGGCTGGAGGTACTTATCAATATATAAAGTATCTTACTTCATATTAATCTGCCGCGCTCGAGAATGTCCCAAAATCCCCTCTTGGGCTCCCCTACTATAATAGTTTTCTACACTCATAGACGCTTTCTACACTCATAGCCCCACAATATGATTTTCTCCTGTGTCATGGCTTCCATGGACACACAAAGACGAATACACCTGCCTGGCCGGGAATCGAACCCGGAACCCACTGCGTATCAGACCGGTATGGTAACCGCACTGTCACGCGGTCGTCAAAACTATGAAGAATAATCCAACCATAGGTAGCCCAGTTGTAGGTCGGGTCTCATGCGATTTTGTATGAAAACGGGTCGAGTGCTTTTGATAATGATGCATCATTGACCCATTTGCATTGATCATTCACCCTCTCGTATATTTACATACATATGCTCGAAAACATTACCCTCTTTATGACGTTATTACGCCTGGCCGGGAATCGAACGCCGTACCCACTGCGTGTCAGACCGGTATGGTAACCGCATTATCACGCGGTCGTCAAAACTATGAAGAATAATCCTAAGTCGTAGCCCAGTTGTAGGTCGGGTCTCATGCGATTTTGTATGAAAACGGGTCGATTGCTATTGATAATGATGCATCATTGACTCATTTGCATTGATCATTCACCCTCTCGTACATTTACATACATATCTTCGAAAAAATTACTCTCTTTATGACGTTATTACGCTTGGCCGGGAATCGCACCCGGAACCCACTGCGTGTCAGACCGGTACGGTAACCGCTCCGCCATGCGTTCGTCAAAACTATGAGGAATAATCCAACCGTGCTCCGAGTCGTAGGTCGGGTCTCATATTTGTAAACCGTGTCGAGTACTATTGATAATGATGTTTCATTGACCCAAATGCATTGATCATTCACCCTCTCATGAAAAGGATGTCATCCAGTTAATATTAATATCGCGGATTGGATTTACTGTGTTGCTATAGAAGTACGAGCCACTGTAGCGACATCTTGTTCGGACCAACTTCACTACATAGCATAAAACAAAGTCGCTTCCTGCTGTCTGTCCCTGTGTACGCTTAGATCTTTAAAACTACGCTACGGATTTTAATACAGTTTTTTAACGGAAGGTTTTTATGTATAATACATGTATAATATAGTAGAGAAACACTGATTTAAAATTTTTGACTTTTAGGCGGAGCGAAGTTCGCCGAGAGTTATACAATAAAACATTCTTGTGATTCTATTTTTTTAATGAAAGCTGAGATTAGGTTTTAGTTGTACGAGATTGTTTAATTATTTCAAATAATGTGTTTCTGTTTGTTAAAAATATGGGGTGTGAAGCTAGTTTATTTAATAGTTAATGTTTAATATTCTCGGAAACTTTCAGACAAATAGTACGAATGAAAGAACTGGGACTGTAAATCGCGTATATCCAAAGAGATAAAAATAATTAGGAGACTGATAATTAATTTAAAAATTCTATATTGTTAGAATTTGTAACTTTGTTTGATTGAGATCGGCGCGAAGTAAATCTATGGAATTTAATTGTATGCTCTGTTGTAATTGACGGTATCTATTGTTTTCAGGGTGGTAGAATCAGTGTAGTTCGACCGGGGCAGTACCACCGCCACACCTATTTCTAGCGTGAAGCATTTCTTGCGTTTCGATGGAAGGGTGTGGTTGCCAGCACACTTTCACATGAGGCGACCATCATAGTCCTCGGGAGTAGCAACGCATCTGTGATTGACTTCAGATGGAACCCATGTTCTGTATGTAGTTGATTACAGATGTCGCAAGGCGGCAGTGGCCACTTACCAACAGGTGGACTGCATGTTCGTTTGCTACTTCAGTCATATAAAAAAAAAATATATATATTAAGTAGTATTTTATTTATAAACTAAATCTTGAGGTGTTTTGAGGCATCAACTCTGTCAATAATAAATTATGCTAGATTTTTGAAATATAGATAGACACTTATTAACTGCAAGAAAGCGAGATTCAAAAGCACGTGGCCACCGACACTCGCAAACGACTCTTTTGTGTCATGACACACTTTTGACATCACAATGATCTGCGTAAGGCCCAGCGCATAAATACAACTATTTGTTGAACGACTGTTTAGTTGCGCGTTTAATTATATTGAAATGTTACTTCTGTTACCTTTTATTTGATTCTTTGTGTAGGCATAAATAAATAAATAGATGGAAATGTAAACATTTGTATAAAATATGTGTTTGTTCCTCTTTCCCATATTAAAACATGAGATATATTGAGTTATTAGACCATTTAAAAAATATTAATAAAAGAACAAAAAACAGAAACCCGCTAAGTTTCTTGTCGGATCTTCTCAGTTGAGGTCGTGTTTCGGTGATAGTGTAAGAAAAAAAAATGTATCTGCCAATCTGTAAGTGCCCCAGTAGGCCTAAACAAACGCTTATAAACAACAAGATCTTTTAGGCGTAACGCTACATTACATCGATCAAACAGTTTAGTCGACGATAATGCGAGCATACTTGATCGCATATTGCCTATTGACTGGTCGTCTTTAAAATGGGACCCCATGACAAATGGGACACGCACTACCTTTCAAATATAAAAAAAAAAAATCATCGAAATCGGTTCACCCAGTCCGGAGTAATCAAGTAACTTTGGCAAAGGGAGATCTCCCGCCAGGCTAGGTGATCATGCCTGGGTTGCGGCCGTGCTCCGACAGTCGTTGTTCGGAACTTGTATATATGAAGGGTATTGAGAATGCTTCGATAGCGTGTTTCAGAATACTAGTAGCGCCATCTCGTGATGAGTAACGGGAGGTCGCCACATAACAAATATTCAAAAAACAGGCGAATTGATAACCTCCTCCTTTTTGAAAGTCGGTTAAAAATTGTCATGAATCGATGTTTGGTCAAGGCATACACATTCAACTTTCTTTAGATATAGTGCTCGATGCGTATTTTGATATTTTTAATCTGCGGTTATGTGGTCTTATGCCCATTAATACGTGAAGCTAAAACTTGTGGTGCATTTTTAAGTAACTTGCCGCGGACGGAGGAGTATAAAATTTTGCAAGGGTATAGTTGACGTAGAGAAGGACTGCAGAATGTTAATATTTTTTTCAAATAATGCATATAACATACACAAAATCAACTAAAAACACATTACACACATCTAATTTAAATTCCAAATGCAAAAGTTGTGAGAATATGTGTGTGTTTGTTTGCGTGTCTCACGCAAAAACTACCTGTCAGATTTTTCAGATTTTTTCATATGGCACACACATAGTTTGTGACCTATATTACCACATAGGATACATTACCGTGGTTGACGTGACCAAACCGGGCAAAGCTGAGGAAATAGCTTAGTTCATTTATACTTTAACGTACAACCAAAACCGCGGCTTTTTGGTGAACATATAATGTACGTATAACATAAACTACACTTTAACGTAGAACTACAGAGTTGTTAAGCTAAAAGTTAAATATATGCGCTTGGCTTTACTAGAACGAGCCGCTCCAAATACGAACTGATAGTTATTGTTTAATTATAAATGAGATGTTTGATTAAACATGTTATTATAGTGCGTATTTGGGACAATGATATCTACATGGACTGTTTGATTAACGGTTTCTATCTCTATTACACTAGCCACCCGTCGCATCGGTCGAAATTCGACCGTAATTTAAATTAAAAAACTAAATTTCATATTTTCCAAAGTAGTGCGAATATTTCTCAAATTCAAATAAATTGTAATAATTTTCAAGTTATTTTTAACGCACCCGTTAAGGTAAAAAGAGGTTTTATTAGCTAAGCAGCATTTAAAAGCAGTAGTGGATATTTGGGTGATAGCAGTGACAGCCTAATGGTTGAAACTTGCCCTCTCGATCGGGAGGTCCGAGGTTCAAACCCAGGCACGCACCACTGATTTATGTGCGTATTAGAAATTAATTATCACTGCTTTTCGGTGAAGGAAAACATCGTGAGGAAACCTACACACCCGAGAGCTCTTTAAAAATAATAATGGGTTGACGAGAGTGGGTATTTTGACAAAGACATCTGACATTTTTGACGTTATGTGTTTTCATAGTAAGACATTGAATGTTCTATTTCGTACTACACAACTATAACCGTGTGTAATTTCATACTACTCCGCCTATCTTAAAAACAAATCACAAGTTTTTGCTTCACGTTTTAATATATAGATATCTCTTTCCTTTAGTTTTATTGGGCTTTTTATTTCACGATTTGGTATGTTTTAGTTATTTCGATATAAATATTGGTTGTTTAAATCTTTTTAATATAGAACTAGTAAATAAGCCTGCAATCAACCTTCAATGTGGTAGAACCAGTGTAGTTCGACGGGGGAAATACCACCGCCACATCTATTTCTTACGTGAAGCATTTCTTGCGTTTCGATAGGGTGGGTTTGCCGGCACACTTTCACATAAGGCGACCCTCATAGAACTCGGGAGTAGCAACGCATCTGTGATTGACTTCAGACAGAACCCATGTTCTGTAAGAAATTAATCACAGATGTCCATGGGCGGCAGTGACCACTTACCATCAAAAATGAAACTTATACCCGTCCCGATATAGTCTGATCTTTTCCCATGACATTTGTCAGAGTTATTTCTACCGGTTGTCACGGGATGCACAGTTCTGAGGTTAATTCCGAAGAAATGCTTCACGCTAGAAATAGGTGTGGCAGCGGTACTTCTCCGGTCGAACTACGCTGGTTCTACCACATTGATTAAAAATCGTAATCAAAACTTCGTTAAGACGCTTCGTCTCTGAAATGTCAGAATAAGCCTCTTCCGATTGCTATATTGAGCCAAGTTATACATACATAACGTGTGAACGTTACGTATAATTAGAATAGATTCCCACGTACTAGGATCTCAGTACCGGTGTTACGCAGGTCGTTAGACTGTATGGTTGAGGTGTTTTTATATCTGCATTAATATCATCTAGTAAGATGTTCAGATGTCTCAATAATATGTTCATTACCATGTAAAAAAACATGATTGTAATTATATATAAAAAAAAATGGATATAAATAAGAAAAAAGAAGTTTCTTGCCGGATCTTCTCAGTTGAGGTCGTATTCTGATCCGGTGGTAGTGTAAGAAAAAAAATGTAACTGACAATTTGTAAGTGCCCCCGTAGGCCTATACAAAATAAAGACATTCCATTTCATTTCATTTCATGTGTTTTTAAGTATCAGCGAAACTCAATGATTTATTACTATGCATGCATTGATTTGACGTTTCATTATGTTACTATAATTGTATTTGATAAATTAAAAAAAAAAAGAAAATGTAACTTGATATTATTGTGTAGTAATTAACAATAAATAAATAGATAATAGATTACCGCATAATCCGCTACATTTTCTTACTTACTTATATATTTAAACCCATTATTGTCCCACTGCAGGGCACGGGTCTTCTCTCAGAATGAGAGAGTTTAGGCCATAGTCCACCGCGCTGGCCAAGTGCGAGTTGGTGGACAACTCTTTCTTACTTAAAAACTATTATATGCGTACAATAAAAATGAATAATTTTTAAAAATGAATGACGTTACATCGTATGTATAAAAATCCATAATAAATAATTAAACATTAAATTTTCAGTTTTACACCCCAGAAGTTGTCAGAAGGATCGTATTGTTTTCAAGTATACGTATGTTTAATATTTTTATCTGTTTATTTGAAATCGTGTCAAACCACAATACTATGTTGTGGTTTCACACGATTTCAAATATTTCTCTTTCTTTTAGTATTTATTTTATCAATATCAATTTACCCAATCAAAATTGTAACAGCCGAATGTAATGCAATATACTAGAGCTGGATATTATTTTTTATTATATGAATATGCTCAGTATACACAATTATTACACTAAATAACAAAATAATTATACCCGGAATAGATAAAAGTATTTGGGCAAATGTCTTCAGATAATAAGCAATCAATCTTAGAACCATTTTTCATAATAAAAGTCGTAAGCTAATTCTAAAAATAAATAACAAAAGAACTGTTCATTATGGCCTTTGAAACTGTAACTGCCAAAAACAATAGAGATTAGGTTTCTAACTATCCATTATACCGTCTATTTCACCCACGCGCCGTTTTATTTGTTAAGTGGGTAGTTCCAATTTCAAAACTCCAAATCGAAAGTTACGTCAGGAGGTCATTCGTGCGTGGGCGGCCGATCAGAGCGGACGTCTCTGTATTAGGAGAAACGAAATTAAGAATTTTATTTATTGTAAATTATTTTTAATAGTGTCAAGCTTTTATATGGAGATCATGGCGCCTCGAATGGCTTTTTAGTATGGATTAAAGTTTGTTATGACATTTTTGTGGTATTTATTGGATTTAAACCAATCCTAATTCGAAGCTTGTAAACTATAATATTTTGAGTTTATTATGTCTGATCATCCTTAATCTTAATAGCCTCGTTAGAATATATAAGGTTTTATATATTTTATGTCTCAAATGTTTGAAATATATATATTTTTTTATTTAACTGAAGTAGCAAACGAGCATGCAGTCCACCTGATGGCAAGTGGTCACTGCCGCCCATGGATATCTGTAATCAACTTTATACAGAATATGGGTTCCATCTGAAGTCAATCGCAGATACGTTGCTGCTCCCGAGGACTATGATGGTCGCCACATGTGAAAGCGTGCAAGAAATGCTTCACGCTAGAAATAGGTGTGGCGGTGGTACTTCCCCGGTCGAACTGCACTGGTTCCTTGAAAAATAAGCATAAATATGCATCATTTTTCCGATTTATGTATACCTATTTCAAACATTGTACTCGTTTGTTTAATAAAGTTATTTCTTAGAAATTTTGATTCCCTACACTTCAAGCAACATATCAGTTTCTTATGATACAATCTTATCTCGTGTCTATATCTCGCTATACACTTTGTTGAACTAAAATTGGAATTTAAGTAAAAAATCTTGAAGGTCGCTTGCCCTAAAACGTAATACGTCGGTAACCAATCCGTGTCCAATTGACTGCCGTGATATTGATGATAGACTGGTTACTCCATCCGGTAATTAATTTTCTACGAGGTTGTTCACGCGGCTTTGCTACGACCCGCGTGGCCGAGTGGTCCATACCGGTCTGACGCGCAATTCCGTGTTCGATTCCCGGCCAGACAGGTATCTGAATGAGTTTAGATTCCTGTTCTGGGTCTGGGTGTTTGTGTATTCGGCTTGTGTGTGCCCATGGTACCCACGACACAGGAGAAAATCCTAGTGTGCGGTTATGAGTGGAGAAAGCGTGTTTTTGCCCACAGTCACGTCTACCACGGTAATAATCCCATGTGTTATGTCATAAAATATGTGTGTCAAATTTCAGCGAAATGTTTCTGATAGTTTTTGTGAAAGAGTGACAAAACACATAGATCCTAACTAGGGTTGCCACCCGCACTTTATTATAGAGTATTTTATTTGGTACTTTATTTGGAGCAATTGTACTTAACTCTTTATGAGAAAAATAAATTACGAGAAAATACTTCATTTTGCATAATCTGGGTTTAGCCAAAGTTTGATTGTATTGTAAGCAGTTTTGTTTCTACGTTTCCATAGATACTTTATTTAGAAACTAGTAGAATGTGTATATTTGATGACCTTTTTTGCTCCTCAAATATTATGTACATTTTACCCTTTCTTTCGCCGATCACCACCACGCACCATTTCACAAATTTCCTGGAGCCAATAAGTAAAGAATAAAATAAATTGTACTGTATTTTAAGCTACGTACTTTTTCTTAATACCTTTTATAGCTAAAGTACTTTAATCGCTGACGAAAGGGTGGCAACCCTAATCCTAACAAAGCTTTGCATTTATAATAATAACAAGATTTAACAAAATGCTTTGCCTATTTTAAAACAAAATAGCACTCCGTCATCGTCGGTCGATAAGGGGCCAAACAAATATGGCCACTGAAAATAATCAGATGAAACTTGAAATCCTGGGCCTCGAGTCCCCTACTACAAGCACTGAGGAAGGCTAACGAGGAGGTTTTAGTGGATAAAAATCCCACATAACCCGGAGTCTCTCCCCAGGCTTCGATGTACTTTTGAAGGTTTTCTCCCCGTAAGAAAAGGTCTCTTGTAATGCAGTCTGAGCCACCAGTCACCGCTGTGATCGCAATGGGTATTGATTTTACGCAAGAAGATTCTGCTGCCTATCTCCTGGATTTCTGTCCTGTAGGCGCCTCATACATCTACGAGAAGCAACGGAGTGATATTTAAAACTTACACCACACGGTACAAATTCAGTCCATTAGGTTAGTCATCGGCCTCTCTGTCACAACATCCTGAGTATTATACGATAACTGCTATTAATAACTGCCGAGATTATCTGAGAGGCTGCGTAGGTACTCGTGTGATGTATGTTGTGGCGACGTGTAATACTTACAACCATTTGCGTCTGTTTTCTGACTATGTTCAAATACTTGATTAGACAAAGTCGTTTTTTTTGAAGCAGTCAACGAGCAGTCCGCCTGATGGTAAGTGGTCACTGCCGTCTATGGACATACTGCACACACTTCATACGGAACTGTGTTTCTATCTTAAGTGAATCACAGATGCGTCGCTACTCCAGCAGAGGACGTAGGTGGTCACGTCATATTTAAGTGGGCCTGCAACTAGACCCTTCCACTGATCTTTTACCCAAAGATTATTTATTTATTTATTTAAAGTTTTGAAACACCTTAATCTAAGGGTTACAAGGGTGAACTTAATGCCTAATGGCATCCTCTGCCAGTCAACCCTGGACGACAGCGATAATTTGTGGTAGGCATATGAATATTGCATACTGAAAGATTACTGAAAGTACGAGTATTAATAAAACGCAAAGAAATGTTTAGACACCAACTGACTTCAGATAGAATAATAATAGATGTTCTGTGTGAAGTTGTTTACAGATGTCCTTGGACGGCAGTAGCTACTTTTTTTTTCTCGAGAGGGGAATCCTTCAAAAGGTACCCGACGCCGTGGGAGCGACGCAGGACGTGGGACGTCCTCGGCGCTACAAAGAGGACTCCGGGATCTCCAAAGGAACGCAAACGGAGTGCTCTAAGCGCGTTGCCCCATCGGGCTCCTCACAGATTTGCGTCTGGGCCCACCGCTCCGTCTGGTCTTTACGACGGTTTGCGACCACATATACTGCCGTCTTTCACGGGGTCACCTGACCGAACGGTTCGAGCTCTCACTCTAGCCGCTCTCAACCCTGGAAGCCCCTTTTAGTCTCTTCACGGGCAGGAGATACCGTAGCTCTATTCTAATCCCGGAACTACATTGACGAATGGCCACTTACTGCCGGCTGAAGTAAAAAAATGTTAGAAACTCAAATCACATGTCATGTGGACGGTAGTTATACGCATTCGTACCAACTCTCCTAGGAACGATAGGAAAGTGAAATGACATAATCAAACAATGCGAACAATGCCTTGACTTACATTGCATGAATTACATATTCACATGTGATTAGCTTATCATTTACATAACGACATATTGTAACTTTGTTTGTGTTGGCGCCTGGAGGTTTTTGCAAAAACTAAATTTTCTAGAGACTCATAGCGGTAGCAGCGTTAATCAAACTTTATTATACCTTTTTTTTTTTTTTATTTGACTGAAGTGGCAAACGAGCATGCAGTCCACCTAATGGTAAGTGGTCACTGCCGCCCATGAACATCTCTAATCAACTTCATACAGAACATGGGTTCCATCTGAAGTCAATCACAGATGCGTTGCTACTCCCGAGGACTATGATGGTCGCCTCATGTGAAAGTGTGCCGGCAACCACACCCTTCTATCGAAACGCAAGAAATGCTTCACGCTAGAAATAGGTGTGGCGGTGGTACTTCTCCGGTCGAACTACACTGGTTCTACCACCTTTAAAATACCTTTTTAAAAGTTAAAATCTTTTATTTAACTTACAATGTTTGTGGGTATGTAAATATGTGTGTTTAGGTAAAATCTTGCAACCTTAGTTTAACCAACTTTTCAGTGTCCGATTGAGCTGATATTTGTTTACAAGTATAGTTCTGATGACAATTTAATTATATATAATCAAAACTGTTGTTAATCCAAAATGGCGGTCGCAACAAAATGGCGGATTATATGGGTATCAAATGAAAGGACTTAATGTGTAAAATACAGTACCCTACGAAAAAAATATAAAATCAAAATGGCTGCCTTCAAAAGATACATGAAAGATTACATATATGTATTTATCAAACATACCTAATATGTGTACCGAATAAAAGGGCACTAGGTCCTGGAAAAACTAGAATTAGTAAAATTTTATTATTTATTTATATTTCCTCGTTTTGACCCACCAAAAGTTTTTTGACCACTGCCAGCGCATGTTGGGAAAGTGAGTATAAGTCGATAAATATAAAAAACTAATTGTTTTTATTGATGAGTAATTTTAACATTTTAATTACTATATTATTTCTTGCTCGTCGTTCAAGTTAGTTTCTTGTATAACTTAATTGGTCTAGCAGATTTGGATCTAATTAGCATTCCTAGACTGACTGACAGACATAGAAGACTTTATATAATTATTTATCTACTCTTACTACTGGGATGTAGCGGGATTTGTCTCGACCTCTAGTCTCACGGGAGTTTGTTTAAAATTAGGAGTGACAGATATTTAACTTAATTTAAACCAGGTTTGTCGCAAGTCTGATATTTTTGACGCAAGAAGCCTATATGGCTTCAAAAATATAACGGGGATTATTAAACAAAGATTTGATGAGATTCCTCTCCCCCTCTTTGGATGTTTGTAGGTATTGAAGGTGGTAGAACCAGTGTAGTTCGCTCGGGGAAGTACCACCGCCACACCTATTTCTGGCGTGCAGCATTTCTTGCGTTTCGATGAAAGGGTGTGGTTGCCGGCACACTTTTATATGAGGCGATCTATGATGATCGCCTCATATAAAAGTCCTCGCGAGTAGGAACGCATCTGTGATTGACTTCAGATGGAACCCATGTTCTGTATGAAGTTAATTACTGATGTCCACGGGCGGCAGTGACCACTTACCATCAGGTGGACTACATGCTCGTTTGCTACTTCAGTCAGATAAAAAAAAAGGTTTTGTTGCAATAATTATAGTTTCTTGCGTCAAAAATATTACGAGGATTGTTGAACAAAGATTTGATGAGATTCTCCCATCTTTGGATGTTAAACAAACTCTTAAGATGTTCTGAACAAGCCCTTAAACAATTCAAGGCGTTGGTAACACAAACTCGAAAGTCACATTGTCTCCGTGTCCAAGTGGTAAAGTGGTCGGCTCGCGTGACTGTCACGCCGTGAAATCACATTCATCGTTCCCACGATGGTCACGGGTGTTGTGGAAAATGTCTCCGCTTGTGGAATTTTTCACTTGCCTGTTACTTTGATTCTTTAGTAATCTTAAACTAGTTGATCCGGCGAACTTCGTATGTTATACTCGATGATTTATTTATTTATTTATTTGTTTTACTATAATTAAAACGGTTACACCAATTACATTAATTATAGACACTACCAGTTATGCCTCTCGCTCACAGAACCTCATGCATACGGACAATATTTTCTGCCATTCATCTGCTAGCAAGTCGCACTCAGGGTATGAATCCAGAAGAGCGTTAAGTTTGTTAAGCACGCGGGGAATAGGCGAGTTTGCTCTCGCAACCGTGTGCGCCGCAGGTGCAGCGAAGAGTTTATGTTTACGCGATCGGAAGTAGCTGATAGGCGCAAAGAATCGACATAACTCGTCACTGATGACTGGAGCATCTATCCTACCATGGAGAATTTTACATGCTGTGATCAGCTGATGATGATCTCGACAAACCTCTAGTGAATTATAACCCAATATGATGAGTATTCCTGAATTCATCCAAGTCATAAACTATCTATCAGCCAAATTTCATCCAAGGAATAGTAATTTTGTATGAAAAAGTACCAAAAATCCGACCATTCTCACACACTTTCATCTTCATAATATTTGTATCTTATGATGAGCTAGAGATAGGTAACTAAAACACCGCCATTTCCAAATACAATCCGTATTGAAACATGTTATAGATAATCTTGATTCATTAAAAAGTAAATTAGCCGGATGTAGGTCTCGGGGCCAGGAAGCCGGCGATCAGCGGTCGCGCGCGATTGGACGACAATTAAAGCTTGTCAAGACGAGTATGACAAGAAACATCCATTAATTATGTGAGATTTATAGAGGATCTGGTAAAATCTCATCAAATCTCACATAGGGATAGGGAAGGCATAATATTACGTTTTTTCTACAATTACCCACGTAAAATTTCGAGAAAAATGGATTAAATAAGTAAGAAAAGCCAGCAAGTTTTTCTTCTTATTCTAAAGAATCTCACCTGCAATTAGGGGGGGGGGGGGGCAGGTGATCAAGCCAAATCTCACTATGTCTCTCTCATCTCGAAATATCGCCAATATTACCACATGTAATTAATGGAAAATATCTTGTGCCTTGATAAACTGCTTACAAAGCACAAAGACATACCCGGACTCAAAATAACGTTGGGATGTCTCACCTTCTGGGTCCATCATATGCTACAGCAAAGTTAACATAAGGGTGGTGGGCAAGGATTTTCGAGCCTCGAGAGTAACTCTCCACACTATAATTGTCTTCTGTGTCGTCGGTGCCATGGACACAAACAAAGACAAATACATGAACACCAGAGTTCCTCATTCAGATACTTGTCTGGCCGGGGATCTAACCTAAAACTCGTTGTATGTCAGACCACAGTATGTCAGATGTAAACGCTCCACCACCCGGGACTTCGTGTACAAACGTAAAAGATTCTACAAATCTCATTGTTTAGGGGACGAGGAGTTCGCAAAGTGAATTTCTTGCGAATCTTCCTGGTTGATGTCGTGTTCCGATCCGGTTGAGAAAAAATGTAAGTGACAATTTGTAAGTATCTCCGTAAGCCTATACAAGATAAAGACATTTCGTTTCGTTTCCGGGTAATTCGGTTTCGGTTTAGTCTGATGTGTCTGGTGCATAACACTATATGAGTAATCGAATTGGTGGTAAATTACGGTTTGGTTATGAATTTGTAGAATGCAATAAGATTGGGTTTGATAAAAAAAATGACGTTAATGATGATAATTTGGTTGGATAATTTGATTTTGACGACCCGCGTGGTGGAGCGGTTACTTTGACTTTGACAAGTCGTCCTATGCCGCGGCGTGGCGTCACCGCTTGGCGTAAGGTCTGCGGGCCTCGAGGATCCCCTCCTTACCCGGGCAATTCCCTCAGTGGAAGCACTGTCCACCGGTGATGTGTGCTTCCGTCAGGCAGTGTTGCAGCCTTCGGCCCTCTGTGACCGCGCTATGCTGCTACGCAGATTTAATCCTCCAGATGGTCGGAGGACACCTGGCCCTCGAGTTCACGAGGGAGCGGACGCCCCTCGGGGGGTCGAGCGTGAAGGGGCGCGAAACCTCGTAGATGGGCATGTGGCCCACTGTCAGCGCGTTCGTACATACGACGCGCCAACTGAGCCACAAACCTGTCCAAGGTTTGCACCTTAAGGTCGCGCTCCAACACGTCGTTCCGAACGAAGCGACCCGCCCCGACGATCGCCCGGAGGGACAGGCTCTGCTGCGCGCGGAGGCGTTTCCTGTTGGCCTCCGACACCAACGCGTACCACGCCGGCGCCGCGTAGGTCAATCGGGATCGGACGTACAGCTTGTACACCTTTAGTGTGGTTCGGAGCGGCAGATGAGATGCAAGCACCGGTCGGAGCATCGCACGTGCAGCACGGGCCTTTCGGATCACGTGGTCCACCTGAGGCACCATGTGCAGCGTGCGATCGATGTTACATCCCAAGTACCTAACTGTGGGCTGCCAAGCTACCTCCCGATCACGAAGACGTAGCGGCGGCGGCATGTTGCGTTTGCGGCTGAAAAGTGTCGCGACCGTCTTACCGACATTGACGGCCATACGCCACTTATCCAGCCACTCCGGTAAGAGATCCAACAGTCGTTGCATCCTGCGTGTAGCTATTGCGGGGTCACGAGAGGACGCGAAGTATGCGCTGTCGTCCGCGAACAGCGCGAGCTCCACGTCCCCTTTCCCATTCCTCGAGGTGACCTTCGAGGGTGGGAGTGTCGTACGTGTAGAAGGCGTAGAGTAGTGGCGAAAGGCAGCTACCCTGTGGCACACCAGCACGTATTGGGCGGGGGGTTGAGGCGACGTTCTCGACCGATACATAGAACTGCCGCCCATCTAAAAATGACGTCACTAACCTCACCAATAGCGCCGACAGGGTTGACTCCAACAGCTTGAAAACGAGCCCAGGGTGCCATACGCGGTCGAACGCCTTCTCGATATCGAGGAAGACGCCGACCGTGTGTCTACCGTAGTTGGTCTCGCTTGCAAGATGGTGGAGCACTCGTGTCAGCTGCAGCGTAGTCGAGTGGCCGGCGCGGAAGCCGAACTGCTCGTCCCTTAAAACAAGTGACGGCCGCAGTCGCTTCAACGCCAGCCTCTCGAAAAGCTTTGCTATGGTGGGCAGCAACGTGATGGGACGGTAGCTGGCCGGGAGACGTCTGTCTTTCCCCGGCTTCGGGAGAACTATCACCTTACCCATCTTCCAGGTGGTCGGGAAGTAGCCGGTGCGTAGTATGCCATTGAAGAGCCTTGTCATTACGACTAAGGCCCTCCTCGGGAGCATCGCCAATGCCATATTTGGGACTCCATCGGGGCCTGGCGCCTTACGCTTCGGTAAACGCAAGGCGACCTTCCGCGTCTCCGAGGGCGAGATGAATTCCAATCCCTGGGGTGGCGGTGTCGGGCGTCCAAGGAAGTCCTCTACCCACGCCTCTACGATCTCGTGGTGTTCGGCGACGGCAGCGGCTGCGGGGTGTGGAGAGAACTGCTCTTCCAAGTGCCCCGCATGAATCTCCGCCCTTTCTTGGGGTGAGTAACATCGTCTGCCCTCACCACCAAGGAGGGGGCAGACGGTAACCTTGGCTCAAGTGAGCTGCCTGGTGAGGTGGAAGAGTGACGTTTCGTGCTCACCTGCCTGGTCGACTCTCGCCTCCCAGGAGGCGCCGCGGTACTCCGCCATCTCAGCAGACAACGTGGAGCGGTTACCATACAGGGCTACGCGCAGTGGGTCTCGGGTTTGATTCCCGGCCAGACAGGTATCTGAATGATGAGTTTAGATTCTTGTTCTGGGTCTAGTTGTTTGTGTATTCGTCTTGTGTGTGTCCATGGTACCCACGACACAGGAGAATGAGGAGGACTATAAGTGTAGAAAGCGTGCGTTTGGTCTGATTAAGAATTTGTTAAATTGTTTTGGCCATAAAGTTGAATGTTTGCTTTGATTAAGAATTTGGAGGTGGTTGACCCCTTTGTGGTTCTATTACGAAGGCACCACCGCCACACCTATTTCTATCCAAATTACAATGTTAAGCGTTATTGTGTTTTGTGTGGAAAGATGTGGCGGACGAGAGTGTGTATTTGTGGGTGCTTATCCTGTCATTATTATTCGTGTTTGAATTATGAGTTAAGACATCTTATCCGGAGGTCTTAGTCCTTGGGAGTGACAACGTACTTGTAAATGATTCCAGATAGAAACCCTGTTCTGTCTGTATATGAGCAGTAGTGACCACTTACCATCAGATGGACCGCATGCTCGTTTGCTACTTCTCTATTAAGAAAAATGTGTGCGTGTACTAGCGTACACTCGTAAGAAGTGAAACTTCTTTATAACGTTATTTTTCAAAAAATAATTTACTATATGCAACTTTACAGAAATTGGTTAAATAAAGTTAAATTAGATAAAGTTTAATAAAAGGCTTTTATTAAACTTTATCTAATAATCTAATCTATAATAATCTATCTAATATCACGCGTGGTAGGGATAACGTAACGTAACGTAACGGATAATAGCACGTAACAGAAAAAGATGGCGCGTAACGAAAAAATGTTACACTAATTTTTTTTCCAACCCCGATAAAGAAGTTTCACTTCAAAAATATACTTAAAGCATCGCTACGTCTAAACCGTAGGGACGCTAGACACATCACGAGTTTCCGGCATCGTGGAAAGTGACCTATTCCCAAGTCTACAACAATCGTGCGCTAATTAGCGACGATTACATCTCGATTGGAACGGAAATGGACAATCTGTAGCGTTGAATAAGTTCTTGATACTGTAAGCGTCGGCGCACACGGGCCACTGTCCACAACCATATAACGTCACTGGCATATTTCCTATAGTTTCCATGTGGAGGTGTTTACAAATGTCAACGGACGACAGTAGTCAAGTACCATAAAAGACATTTTTTTTTTATTTGACTAAAGTAGCAAACGAGCATGCAGTCCACCTGGTGGTAAGTGGTCACTGCCGCTCATGGAAATCTGTAATCAACTTCATACAGAACTTGTTTTCCATCTGAAGTCAATCACAGATGCGTTGCCACTCCCGAGGACTATGATGGTCGCCTCATATAAAAGTGTGCCGGTAACCACACCCTTCTATCGAAACGCAAGAAATGCTTCACGCTAGAAATAGGTGTGGCGGTGGTACTTCCACGGTCGAACTACACTGGTTCTACCACATTTACCTAAGGCGTTCCAGTTTAGTGCTCAGGGGGAGCGACGCATCAGTTCCGGGACCAGAATAGGGCTACGGTATCCTCTGTCGGTAAGAGGCGATTAGAAGGCTTCCGGGGGTTACGGGTGGTAAGAGTGGAAGCTCGAACCGTTCAGCCAAGTGACCCCGGGAAGGACGATGGCATGTGTGGCCGCATGCCGTCGTAAACACTGTGAGCATCAATTGGCCACCGGGTAAGGGCCCGTAAGGAGCATTGCGCTTGGAGGACTCCGGTTGTGTTCTGTTGGAGATTCCTACACGTAGCGCTGAGGACGGCCAGCGGGGGGGTTTTAATGAGGTAAAAATCCCACATAACCCAGCGTTGCTCCCACGGCGACGGGTACCTTTTGAAAATATCCCCCCCGATAACAAAGAAAAGAATTAACCTCTGGTGCTGGTGTTTTTTAGTTACAAGGGTGTGATAAGTGATAAATATTTATAAGTATGTACAGACAGAATTTTATTTTCTTATGTAACACATCCAGCGAATTGCAAACTATAAGTAGGTGTTAAGGTGGTATTCCTCGGTCCAACCTAACTCTTTCACCACCCAAGATCGGAAGATACACATATATATGTATCAAACTTTAGGCTAGACTTTAATTATATTTGCTTTTCATACCAGATCCTTGCAAATGCCTTTTTTTCCTTTTTTTTTTCTTTCAAGGGGAAAACTTTACCCGACGCTGTGTTTGTAACGTCGAGTTATGTGGGATTTTAAACATTACTAAAGACCCCCCCCCCCCCCAGTGGACGTCCTCAGCGCTACGTGGAGGACACCGCGATATTTGTAAATGCCTACAGGATGTAAAACATATCGATGGAAATATGAAACCACCTTTGTTCTATTCAAAGACTCATATTGTGATATTTCATTATGATTCATACATAATCACTTGCGAAGTACATCAACTATGTTAATTTACAAATGATAGAATTCTTCTTGGTTCGACTCCGAAAGTACTACTCTCACACCTTTTTCAACCTAATAACAGTAGTGTCTCGTCAACCCATTATTGCCCCACTGCTGGGCACGCACTCTCAGAATGAGAGAGTTTAGGCCATAGTCCACCGCGCTGGCCAAGTGGTGGACTTCACACACCTCCGAGAACTTTTTTTTTAACGAACTCTTTCTCAACAGCAATACATATTGTTTGAAGGGTGTGGTAAGAGATATATATATTTACCAGAGGCATTCCAACTTACAATTTTCCTAGGGGTGGTAATTTTGTCGTAAGAGGCGACTAAAAGGGGCTTCCGGGGTTGCAGGCGGCTAGAGTGGGAGCTCGAACCGTTCGGTCAGGCAATCCCGGGAAGGACGGCGGTATGTGTGGTCGCATACCGTCGTAAAGACTAGACGGAGCGGTGGGCCCAGCCGCCCATCTGGGAGGAGCCCGATGGGACAGCGCGCTCGGAGGATTCCGGTTGAAATCGTTTCGAGATCCCGGAGTCCTCAATTTCAGCGCCGAGGACGGCCACCGGGGGGGTTTTAGTGCGGTAAAAATCCCACATAACCCTGCGTCGCTCCCACGGGGGGACGCTCCAAAAAAAAGGGGTGGTAATTTGTATGAGAATGTGTGAGTTGTGTGGTTTAAAGAGATGTCCATGGGCGGCAGTGTCAACTTTCCATTAGTTGGATTGCATGCCCTTTTGTTATTTCATCACTACATAGTAACAAAGTCGTTTCTCGCTGTCTGTCCCTATGAATGCTCAGATCTTTAAAACTAAAGAATTTAATGCAGTTTTTTTATAGATAGAGTGATTCAAGAGGAAGGTTCTTATGTATAATACATGTATAATATAGCACAGAATATTAGAACAATAACACTGATAATTTTAGATTTTTGACTTTTAGGCGGAACGAAGTTCTCCGGGTCAACTATGTAGTCTATAATATTAAAGTAATATTAATCCACCAGTAAATATTTTCCCATACATTTTCTATACGCATTATTAACATTGCTTAAATGTCTAATATTTACGGAATATTTAATATGTAAGGGTACTGAGGAGGTTCTTCACCTCGAGGGCAATATTGTAATACACAAATATTTGTATAAGCTTCAGACGCGAAGTTCATTTATATTTATGTACTATAACTTAGAGATACACAAAAATAATGTTTTGGCTTAGGCCTACTTGATATATAATATTTATAATTGTACAGTCACGAGCAATAAGATGTGACTATGGAAGATTGGCAAAAGTATCTGACCCAAGAAGGAGTTCAATAATATCTGACTACACGAACGCAGCAAAAATATCTGACATTGAAAGGCAGTAATATTGTATAATGCAGTAGCGTCAAAATTATGTAGATGAACGTCAAATCAAGTAATTTTGACGCTACTGCATTATGCTTCCTATCAATGTCAGATATTTTTGCTGCGTTCGTGTAGTCAGATATTATTGAACTCCTTCTTGGGTCAGATACTTTTGCTAATCTGTTCGTAGTCTCATTGCTCGTGACTGTACAATTACGTGTTTCTACGCTTACGCTTTAATTAAAAAGTGTATCTTCCTTATCCATATTATACATGTTATACCACCTTTTAAACCAAAACTCAATACGCAACTGTCGTCAACCCATTATTGTCCCACTACTGGGCTGGGGTCTTCTCTCAAAATGAAAGAGTTTTAGATTATAGCCCACTGGCCAAGTGTGTATTGGTAGACCACAGTTCTTGAGAACTTTAACAAACTCTCAGGTGATGAGGTTTCCTTACGATGTTTTTCTTCACTATAAAACAGTGATACTTATTTTTTAATACGTACATAATTTTAGAATTATTTATTACATTTGAACTTTGGACCTCCCAATGGCAACCTTCAACCATTAAGCCATCACTGGTACAATGTTACTTCAAGGCAATTTGTAATAGCAGTGTGCACGTACTTACTGTCCAAAGGGTCTTAGAGATCCTCTTACAACAAAAAACTATCATTAGGATTTAACAGGGGTGAACGCAGAAAGCGATATGAACGAAAGTCAATGTTCATAAATAAATAATTAACCTCACCAACCAACAACCACTTACCACCCTCGACCACCATATATACTACTAATACTAGATTACATTCAAATTGAACCATAACAGCGCTTACTGTAGCTATTATATAATTATGACATTTATAAAAGCTTGAATCCCCTTAGGGGTCTTTCATCCTTTTTATCTAAATAAACGCTAACTGACGATTACTACATTTGTCAACGCAAAATCTGAGCTTTAAGCCAATTCAAAAATAAAATAGGATTTTCCACCGCTATTATAGCGTACTTTTTGTATTTTAATGCCCCTAAGGGGTATAGTAGTCCTCGAAATAACCAAAAAAAAGTGTACATAACACGTGCTAGAAGTTATACTTCTTTGGCGTAACAAGATACAAATCTTGTATAAAAATATATCTTATGACTACGTTTGTAGAAAAACGACACTAACTATAGAAAAAACTAAAATGTTGACTTTAGCTAACTTCAGCGTGTCGGTGTTTCGTGACGGTGTGCGCGCGCATTATAAAAATTTAACCATTTTTCTCCAACGAGCCAAATGAAGTATAACTTCAACAAGCATAGGGGATTATAACATTCATAAACGCAGGCAAAGCCGCAAATGTATCTGCCGCCAGACAACGTATGACACGAGTATCCCGGATGGCTGGTCGTGTACTGTTATCGTAACGGGAGTGAAGGCGGAAGTGGTGATAAGCCACGCTAACCACTCATTGCGAACTCGTAGAGAAATAGTACCTATTTCTATTATACTAGTCACCCAACGATTGAAATTCGACCGTAATTTAAATTAAAAAACTAAACTTCATATTCTCCAAAGTAGCACGAATATTTCTCAAATTCAAATAAATTGTAATAAAATTCAAGTTATTTTGAACGTCGGCTGCGTTCAAAATAACTTGAATTAAAGGTAAAAAGATACATTTGCATTTAAAAGCAATAGCGGGTATTTTGAGAAAGACATCTGACATTTTTGACGTTATGTATTTTCGTACTAAGACATTGAATGTTTTATTTCGTTTATTATGTAATTATGTGTTTGTGTCAAATGCAAGGTAGTATGTGTAGTGTTTTTAGTCGCCTGCTTGTCGTAAGAGGCGACTAAAAGTGGCTTCCGGGGTTGCAGGCGGCTAGAGTGGGAGTTTGAACCGTCCAGCCAGGCGATCCCGGGAAGGACGGCGTTATGTATGGTCGCATATCGTCGTAAAGACTAGACGGAGCGGCGGGCCCAGCCGCCCATCTGAGAGGAGCCCGATGGGGCAACGCGCTCATACGATTCCGGCTGCAGTCCTTTGGAGGTCCCGGAGCCCTCTTCATGGCGCCAGGGACGGCCACCGGGGGGGTTTTAGTGCGGTAAAAATCCCACATAACCCTGCATCGCTCCCACGGCGTCGGGTACCTTTTGAAGGTTTCCCCCTCCTTTAAGGACTACGTTGAAACGAAAGGTTTTCAACGATACAACTTAAAGATAGTGGCTAATCCGATAACTTAGCGTACTGTCATTTTATATTTATTTAATCCGTCTCAGTTATCCTTCACATTCAACCGAAATATAACATCAGACCTGAGTCATTTACCGAAAATTTAAAGCATTCACATTGCAAATTTATCGCTAAATTCATTGCATCATTTCTGTTTCATTCATTCCCCGATCGATACGTTATCTTATCAACATGTTACAATTACGACTGATAAGGGAATTACTCATAAATCGCAATACACAACTGACTTTAGCGAATGCTCGGCACGTTTGTAATACAAAAACAAAGCACCGACTGCGTCATAAGAATGGTAATGTTTTTCAAACGTATGTATATTATTTTTTGATACGCGCTACAGCTCAAACAACTTGACGGATTGTAATATAATAATAATAATAATAATAATGCTTTATTTCGGACAAGATCCGTATATTGTTAGTAAAATACTTATTTCCTATGTTAGTAATGAAATAAAATTAAATTCCGAACATTAACTCTTAAACTTAACTTATCCTCTGTAAAACATGTGGCATGCATTCCAGTGCCTTATCATCGGGCAGTTCACGTGGTCTAACATTGTGTTCAGGAGACCGTTAGTACTGTCTTGCACCCTCCGCATCACTGAGGCTACACGTTTCCGTATTATAGCTTGAAAGCTATCCACTCGAGCCTCAGTAAACATACCGGATGCACTGCAGAAGCGTGGTAGACCCAACAGCATCCTAAACCCGTTGTTGTACTGAACCCGTAGGGCATTGAGGGATCTGCGTGTACATTTGGCCCATAGGCTGCAAGTGTAGAATGTTTGGCAGTATGCCTTGAACAATGTAACTTTGACATCTGCACTACACCTAGCAAACCTACGCGCCAACATGTTGCATCTCACCGCCAATACCCTACGCTCCCTTTCAACGTCGAGGTCGTCTGTAAGATCAGCGCTGACCCAGTGCCCCAGGTATTTAAAATTAGTGACTCTGCTTAAGATCGAGCCCTCAAGCTTCACAGGTGGTACGGTCTAATATATGACATATCACTGGAATCGACTCAGTTGACAGAGTGATATACTGTGTAATCGTTAAGTGTGCACAGGCGATTATTCCATAACTATTACAGATATAAAAAAAATTAAACTGCTATCGAAAGTACCTAATTAGACTAAAGTAGCAAACGAGCATGCAGTAACTGATGGTAAGTGGTCACTGCCCTGAGACATCTGTAATCAACATACAGAACATGGGTTTCACCTGAAGTCAATCACAGATGCATTGCTACTACCGACGACTATGATGGTAGCCTCGTGAAAGTGTGCCGGCAACCACACCCTTCCATCTCGCGCAAGAAATGCTTCACGCTAGAATTAGGTGTGTACTTCCCCGGTCGAACTACACCATCTTGAAATGAAAAAAAAACATGAGCACTTCTCGTTATGGTTTCTTGACTTTTGCAAATAGTACTAGGATAAATGTGTTATTATAATCAACAGCAATTAAGTGTCTGTGTGTAAGGACATACAGGAAGTATGATAGGAATGCCTTTATGACTGTTAATTTAACTTCCACGTGTTTTAACTGTCGTAAGATTTCTTCTTTGTTACGAACTTGCGACTTCCTTAATGTACATAAAAATCGCAGACTCTAAAAGAAAACCCTTTCTGTTATTACGATATCTCATATCACATAAATACGTCTTCAAATATTTGTGCGAAATTACGACAAAACTGAATTAAGTCGATGAATTAAAACATTTTTCTTCCAAGTTTTGAATGTCGTCGACCCATTATTGGCCCACTGCTGGGCACGGGTCTTCTCTCAGAATGAGAGAGTTTAGGCCACAGTCCACCGCGCTGGCCAAGTACGAATTGGTGGACAAGTTTTGAATAATCTGACCATAAACAAATTGCACTGAGACTCACCGAGGGGGAGGAGAAGATGAAAAATTACCGAAATACACTTCATGTAAATAATGGAAGCTCGCTAAGTAGCTTTTTCACGTGAATTTTTCCGTAATTAAGTATTTTTACGTGCTAAACAAGGCTATAAACTGTCTCTATGCTGAATTTAATTAATAGTTTTTGCGCGAAAGGCTTACAAACATCCTTTGCAATATCTATATCTATACTTACATTATAAAGAGGAAAACTTTGTATTTTTGTATGTTTGTCATGAATTAGCTTAAAAACTACTCAAAAGATTTTAAAATTCTTTCACCTTTAGAATGCTACATTATCCCTGAGCAACATAGACTATTTTTAACCGACTTCCCAAAGGAAAGAGGTTATCTATTCGTCACGTATTTTTTTTTTTTTTTTTTTTTTTTTATGTATGTTCGGGCGAAATGGCTAGAAATCGTCGACCTACCGACACGATTCATACGACATTGTATGCGGCTAGTTTCACAGGCAGTCCCATATTGAGGAAAATGAAAACCTTCCGGCGGTTTTCCCGGAAAATTGGAAAATGTCGGTTTCTTAAAATCTTGAATAACTTGGGTGTTTCTAAACCGATTTCCATTTTCTTTCTTTCATTTGATAGGAAATTTCATCACGCAACTTTTTCTCTTGGACATGGGTATGCTGTGATGCTTAACTCTTTGAGTTATGGGGTGGAAACCACCACCACTCCTCGAGTTTTTTAGATAATTTGTGATAACTCGACTTCTGCCGATTCGATTCTTATGAAACTTGAAATATATAATATATATTCATATTTATATAGGTTGACAAAAAATTTGACCTTCAACTCCTCGATCCTGATGATGCAGGGTTACAGCTATCCTAAACTATAACATTAGCTATTTGGTGCTTACATATATGTAATAAGACTACTAAGCAGAGACATGTGATGAAAAATTTGACCTTCAACTCCTCAATCCTGATGATGCAGGGGTGCCTCAAGCCTAAACCATAGGGGTTGACCATTTGGTGCTTATGGATGTGTAATAACAATACTAAGCATAGACATATGACAAAAAAATTGACCTTCAACTCCTCAACCGTGATGATGCAGGGTGCTGTAAGCCCAAGCCGTAGGTGATGGCCATTTGGTGCTTACAGATATATAATAAGATAGCAAGGCAAAGATGTACGATACCAAATTTGACCTTCAACTCCTCAACCCTGATGATGCAGGGGTACTGCAGGCTTAAACCATAAACGTTAGACATTTGTTGCTCACGGATTTGTAATAACATTGCTAAGCAAAGGTATGCGACGAAAAATTGGACCTTCAACTTCTCAATCCTGATGATGCAGGGGTATTGAATGCCTAAGCCATAAAACTTAGCTATTTCATCCTTACGCATTCAAAATGATATTTAAAAAATGTAAGGTAGAACATTAGAAAAATGGTTGTATACGGTGGAAAATTGGACCTTCAACTCCTCAATCCTTATGATGCTGGGTTGCTTCAAGCTTAAACTATAGGCGTTAGCTATATGATCGCTACGTATATCTGATAAGATTACTAAGCAAAGATAAAAGATGAAAAATTTGACCTTCAACTCCTCAACTCTGATGATGCAGGGGTACTTCAAGCTTAAACCATAGGTATTGGCCATTTGATGCTTATGGGTATGTAATATATTTACAAAGTAAAGACGTATAATATTAAAATCGACCTTCAACTCCTCAACCCTCATGATGCAGGGTACTGCAAGCCCAAGCCATAGAAGTTGGCCATCTGTTACTTACGTGTATGTAATGAGATTACTACGAAAAGATATGGCATGAAAAATTTGACCTTCAACTCCTCAACCCTGATAATGCTGGGGTCCCTCAAGCTTAAACCATAGGCGTTGGCCATATGGTGCTTACGTATATGTAATGAGATTACTAGGCAAAGATATAACATGATAGTTTTGACCTTCAACTCTTCAGCCTTGATGATGCACGGGTACTTCAGGCTTAAAGCATAGGCGTTGGCCATTTGATACTTATGGAATTGTAATATATTAACAAAGCAAAGACGTATGATAAGAAAATTGACCTTTAACTCCTCGACCCTTATGATGCAGGGTACTGTAAGCCCAAGCCATAGAAGTTGGCTATTTAGTGTTTAAGGATTTATTGAAGAAATGCTAAGAAGAGATGACTTATGAAAACCGTTATCTTTAACTGGGCTTTTATTCAGTGGTACTGCCTATCTAACCCACAGGTGATAGTAATATGGCCCTTATGAATATATTAGGAGTTCCATAAACAGAGGCAACGATTAATAAAGTTACCTTCACCTCTTTAACCCTAATAATATAGGTATACAGCCTGCCTAAAGTATGTGTGTTTGGTAATTATTGTTCGCAATACAAACAATGAGTTCCGGAAAGGACATAATTATGATCACAAATTCCACTCTGAATACAATTACCTGGACGATGCAGGAGTACTGCCAACCTTCTTACATAGGATGGGTTAGGTTGGAACTTAAAAGAAAATAAAGAAACAAAGCGATCAGGGCGCGGGAGCGCCCTGCTCGCGGTTGCGCTCAGTTCACATGCACTGTGACAGTAATGTAAGATATCGCTTAGGCTTTTGTTTGACTTGTCATTTAAGGTTGATTTTAAATTACCGTTTCCATTTATGTATGCACTATGCAGTCTTATGGATACTATGTATTACACGGTCTCGTATAACTGATCGAAGTGTCTAGTCGTCCCGTAATCGGATGAATAAAATAAATTAATCGTCCGCTAAACGGTAAATTCGTAATAAAAATGGTCTTTATATTAAACATACTTATTATCCTCGTAATAAAAAACGTATTGAAACTGGTGAGTTAAATCATATTACTGAGATTAATAAATTGTGTAAAGCTATGGGTACACCTGATGTAGTGAATAACGACCATGCTGCCCGAACTTAAATTGGTTTTGAAGGTATTGGTTTTCCAACTAAGGATAGGTAGTCAAAATTATTTTTATCAGTATCAGTTGAATTATACTCTTAGTTATAAGGTTTATATTACTTTTTCTACTTTAAATATTGATAATTATAGGTCTATTCTTTAAATAAATGTTTACTCAGAAAAAGTTGTTTTATTCGGTTAGGTTCGAACAGATTTTTCTAATTCAGAATCTAAGGGAGGGGGCGCGGTAGCGCCCCCGACCGGTTGTGTCAAAGAAGTCTATTTTTAGATGATGACGTCAGCACATAATTTTATTCATCCGGTTAGCGGACGACTAGCAACAGCCATAACTGATTTTATCGTGACTGAAAAGCGTGAAAAAAAAATTTTTAAACAAAAAATACAACCGACTTCCATGCCACATAAAAGTAAAAAATAATTTAAATACATGTTGGTTTAGAGCAAACACAGTACTTAGTACATAGTCCCGAAGTCGGCGCTCACCATATTTCGCTGGATCTCGACGAAACTATATGTGTCTTATATGAGCGCCGACTTCGGGACTATGTACTAAGTACTGTGTTTGCTCTAAACCAACATGTATTTAAATTATTTTTTACTTTTATGTGGCATGGAAGTCGGTTGTATTTTTTGTTTAAAAATTTTTCATAACTAGAATAAATGCATCTTTGTTAAAACTTGAGTAATGTGATTCATCAAAGTGTCATAAATTTTGCTCAAAAATTTTTTTCATTGCATACACTGCGATATCTATTAATAATAGAACAAAAAAAAACTACAATAGAGAACATATCAATATCTACGAAAGACATGGACACCGCCGCCGCACAATGATCAGTGTACCCTTACGCAAAGCAGTTGTCGCAAAATTATTTGGGACTACTATCGAAATAGCATCAATACCCACTGCTATGACTATTGACCAAATCCCCATTACGAATGGGGAAGGACCTGCCCAGGAGTGGTGCTCAAATGTATAATGGTTGGATAGATTACATTATAGTCTGCGCGAACGAAAACGCGTCGATTCTGCTAGTCAATAATATTAGCAATCCCAGGAACAGGTGTTTAAACACCTAGCAAAATATTCCAAGCTCGTTAAACGATCAATTATCTAATAGATACATTCTGTTATCATTAATTCAACACATTACGAAATGTATCGTTATCGAGCAATATAGACAGTATTCATGAATTAGTCATTAAGTCCGCTTTTTATTACTCACTCGATTCCAGTAAGCCAGGTAGTCTAACGGGAAGTGATAGGGTTCGGAGAAATCTCTATAGAGCGTAGGGCTTTGTGGTACTTATATTTATGAGCTTTTTAGAGTTCTGTCGCAGTACTAATATCATACAGTAGTCTAACTCTGCCGTGTCCTTGAATTTTTTACCTACAGACTGGACGAGAGTTCGCGTTAGGGATACTCGCCTAAAGTATTTTAATACATCTGTATAATTGACTTTCTTTCTTACTTATTATGTATTTTATTCAGTAGGTTAAGGTAAAAAACAACGCGTTCTTTTAATATTGGAGATACCTAATAATAAATCGTACACAAATAATAGTTATAAATTTCACACTGAATAATATTTTACTAACCAACATAAAAATTATTAACACTGGACGTGTTTATACACAATTAAAGCAATCAAAAACAGCCTAATATAGTTTACAAATGCTCTTCGCTACATTATTATTTAAATAAAAAGATCCACTGCTTAAAAAACGTCACTTCGCCCGCTTGCCACTACGGCACATTCGCTAGCTGTTGGGTACCGATTGCATACCGAAATCGTGGCGCGTAGGTACAACTTGCGTTTCGTGCGTTTGTAAGAAGTTAGATTACTGTAGATACTAGTACTGTGGTTCTGTACTTGAAGGATAAAAACGGGACCCTATTACTAATGGTGCTGCCACACTGCTGTTTAAAATGTTTACAAACATTTTCTAACACTAATACATTTAATAACAAATGTTAGGAATTGTTACATTATGTTCGGAATTGTTAAATGTTATAAGTGCTCCTACACTGATGGAAAATATTTACAAATATTTATAACATATGAAAAATCGTCTCGCTTGCAGTTTGAATTGACTTTCCGAGGCACAAGTCTACACGAAAGTGGAAGAAGTTTGCCCATTGGATTAGCTTTTATTATTTGTTTTATAAAAGAAAAAATGTAATATCTGGATGCGGCAAACACTCAATGATAACATATGTTTCATTTTGTTATAATTTGTTAAATAGTTTAAAAATGTTTACTAACATTATCTACATGAAAACATTTTATAACTTTGTGATCGTACGCTTCTTAACAAATGTTTACTAACGTTAGTTAACATTTCGAACAGTAGTGTAGCAGCACCATAAGACGCTGCTGACCTGTCTTTCACCAGGCTGTTTATGCACCGTGATAGTTCGACAGGCAGGACAGAAGAGCAGTGATAACCTAATGGTTGAAACTTGCCCTTTCGATCGGGAGGTCCGAGGTTCAAACCCAGGCACGCACCACTGATTCATGTGCGTATTATAAATTAATTATCACTGCTTTTCGGTGAAGGAAAACATCGTGAGGAAACCTACACACCCGAGAGTTCTTAAAAAAAAAAAGTTCTCGGAGGTGTGTGAAGTCCACCAATTCGCACTTGGCCAGCGCGGTGGACTATGGCATAAAACTCTCTCATACTGAGAGAAGACCCGTGCCCAGCAGTAGGACAATAATGGGTTGACGACGATAGTTAGAAACAGTTGACATTTCACCAATACTAAAAATAGCATAAATATTTAGGGGTATCCACAATATTAAGGTGTTTTTGGAGCCATTTTTAATAGATAGTACGGAACCGTGGTCGTGGTCGAGTCCGATTCATACTTGGCCGGTTTTTGGTAATACGATTAAATTATTTATCCTTTTTATACACAGTTTTAAAAAAACAAGGTAATGTATTGTTTGTTCGTTAGTATAAGAGGTTTAAATCTTGAAATTTAATTTCAAAACAGTTAACCTAAAACGATTGAGCTGAATTTTGCATACGTTGCCTTATATGACAATGCATAAGCTTATTGACGTCAACCTTAATCTAATATGGCGAACTTTCCAAGATGGCGGGCTGATTTTTATACTTATCAAATAAAAGGCGTTATTTGAAAAAAATACATGAAACAAAATAACGTAAAAAAAAACATTTTTTTACTTTAAATTTATTCTTAACTAGTAGAAACCATGCGACTTCGTTCGCGCAGATTATATTGTAATCTATCCGACCTATATACATTTTTTTTATACCTTGATTCACGTTACTGAAGTTTGAGCTAGGACGCATTACGTATTCTAATAATAATATAGCCTATGTTACTCAGGAATAATATAGCATTCTATACTCGGAGCAAATTCGATTTGGAATGTTTAATAACAAAGCGTTGCCTAGCAACCACTGACAGGCAGGGAAATGCAACTTTTTGTTGTTTTATCAGTCGCCTTTTACCTATTATTAACTTTTATCTGTAACTTATAATAGGTTGCAAATCCCTTCATGGAATTAAGGTTGTAACATCATTAGTTATACAGTCACGAAAATGATAAATAAATTAAGTTTGACTGGTTTTAGCATATTATCTTGCAGTTGGTCGTTATTAGTTAATCAGCTCTTCTGATTAAATTACTTCGTGAAAATTTAATGCGTACTTTGGTTGAATACAAAATGCATTTGTAGACAAATTCATGCATGTTGGTGATAACCCTACATAGGATTTTTTATGGTTTGTTTACATTTATTCCAGATCGAATTTGCCCCGAGTATAGTGGTAAAGGATTTTTTTAAATCGGTTTAGTAGTTTTAAGTTAATTTGTACCAAACATACAAAAATACAAAGTTTTTCTCTTTATAATATTAGTATACCTAGATGTAGACTCGTGGAACTTGTATTTTTATTACGTAAGCAATTTGTGATAATTTGGAAAATAAAAAATAGAGTCTTACGAGTAATAATATGTTACGAGTCTACATTATACTATGACTTATTATATCGTATCGTATCGTATGACTTATTCCTTGTACTGGCTTGTACCATAAAAGTCGCAAGAGGCCTTTGAAGACGAAATGGTTTATTCTTTATGACATTAATGGGCTATAAGGACTTTAGAAGCCTAAAAGCCACTTAATATCCATCAAAAATTTCCTTATAGACAGAGTAGGTGTAAGTAACTTTTTTATATTTAACTAGCTGACCCGACTAAGGCCTGTTGTACATGGCACGTTTTTTGAGCCGTACGGCGTCTTTACCTTACCGTGAAAAGAACGTGCTAGCATGTACATGGCACGGCAAATATCAATGCACGGCAGTGATGCATACAACACTGACAACCGTGCCTACACACGGCGAATTAACCGTAGATTATTACGCCAAAAAAACGTGTGTCTACAAGAGGCCTAAAGGTAAAAATCTACAATTACCCCATGTTTATGTTGCCTATGTATGACCCTATGTTCTGTATGAAGTAGATTACAGATGTCATCTGTAATCCGATGGACATCTGTAAGCCGATGGTAAGTACCATCAAATGGACTGCATGCTCGTTTGCTACTTCAGTCAGATAAAAAAAATAAACAACACGCTTCCACCGAAACGCAAGAACTGCTTCACGCTAGAAGTAGGTGTGGCGGTGGTACCGATCGAACCAAATACGTTCTACATTGTAAACATCATGGAGCACACCCATTTTCTACGTTCATTTTGCAAAAAGTATCGTTCAAGTAGGTGCCCTGGTGGTACTCCATAAAAACCCCCTGTCGTGGGAACCGGCTTGTATTGTATCGCCTTTCTATAACTGACCTGGTGACTGATTTACCATCGATCTATGGCTAGAGAATGTTGATTGTTTTTCTATTGATTTCATAGCGAATGATTCTGAGTATTGAACTCGGCTTTGTGCAAAGAAGCTAGTGCATGCAACATAATTCAGAACTAAATACCTGAACTATTCGTTCTTCGCTACGGGATACAATAAAATGTTAAGGTGAAATTAGTCCTCATTTTTTAATAGTGCAAAATATCGAAATCAAAAGTAGCCTATACTCTGACTACAATAGTTAAAAAGCTACATTCACGCAAAATTTTATGTAAATCGGATCCGTGGTTCTTATGTGATGATTAACAGACAGACGCCATCTCATTTTTTTAAAAGAGTGGAGTAGTAAACGAGCATGCAGTCCACCTGATGGTAAGTGGTCACTGCCGCCCATGGATATCTGTAATCAACTAGATACAGAATGGGTTCCATCTTAAGTCAATCACAGATTCGTTGCTATTCCCGAGGACTATGATGGTGAATGTGAAAGTGTACCGGCAACCACACCCTTCCATCGAAATGCAAGAAATGCTTCACGCTAGAAATAGGTGTGACGGTGGTACTTCCCCGGTCGAACTACACTGGTTCTACCATCTATAAGAGTCTATGTAAATTTGTAGATTTCTTTCTTGAAAAGCTGGAAAAAGTATAATATAAAAAGAAAAAAGGGGAAACCTGCTGACTTTCTTGCAAGATCTTCTCAGTTGAGTTCGTGTTTCGGTGTTAGTAAAAACGTATATTGTAAATGTCAATGTTTTGAATCCTCTCTCATCAACCCATTATTGTCACACTGCTGGGCACGGGTCTTCTCTCAGAATAAGAGAGTTTAGGCCATAGTCCACAGCGCTGGCCAAGTGCGAATTGGTGGAATTTTGAATCCTCTAGCCAATAACACATCATACACTCATTAGGCATACTTTACATACGGCCTAAACTTCGATTAAAAATACAGTAATTAATCAGTCGTAAATAGACCTAAATTCACAGATGCGCAGGCGCAAGATGACATCACAGCGCAGATCTAATGCAAAATGGCGCCTTATCTAATTGTTACGTGTCCCTAATTGGCAGATTTGTTTTATTGCCCCGATCTAAATGTCAATGCTTGTGTACTGAATGTGTTCATTAGTGCTTGTTTGTAAGCTGCCTGCGTGATTGAGTGGTGAGTTTGATACGCGTGGGTTCCAGGTTCGATCCCCGGTCAGACACGTGTCTAAATGATTAATTTGGGTGTCTTTTCTGGGGTTCTATTCTGGGTCTGCGTGTTTGTGTGTGTAAATCTAGATTGCATTTTTTTTGTATATATTTTTTTATACTTAAACTTAAAGATAAGGCAGACGGGCTACCTGATGGAAAGTAGTAACCGTCATCATTTAAAAAGATTTTCTCGAAATAACGTTAGGTCTTTTATTTCAATAAACGTAATTTGTCAAAAGTTATTTATAATACAATTCGAAGTATTTTAACGCTAGTTAATACGCGGGTCACAGCGAATATTAACTTAGAACCTAAAACTTTGACAACTATAGCATTCTGGAATTCGCAAATTGTTCGATCTTTCTCATACATAACTGACACACACCATACACCATCACCATACACCGACCAACATGTGGTGACCAATGCGAAAATATGCAACGGGGACGAGTGGTCTAATTGTATGCAAAACTTCTTTCTTTGTCGTGACAATGCGAGGATCGGTTTTTGCGAGTGTTTTTATGCTAATACCATTCTGTTATGGCCTAGCGCATATACGACTAGGTTGGTCCCCCGGCTTTGATCACATTTACGGTAATCCCATGTTAAGCATTTATTATCAAGTTTAGTAAAGTAAAACGTATTATTAAATTTCTGATTATATTATACACCTCGGGTTTGTAGGTTTCCTCTTACGTTCTTTAAAAAAGTTCTCGGAGGTGTGTGAAGTAATGGGTTGGCAGTATTATTATTATTATTATTCGCTTCAACCCATTATTGGCCCACTGCTGGGCACGGGTCTTCTCCCAGAATGAGAGAGTTTAGGCCATAGTCCACCGCGCTGGCCAAGCGCGAATTAGTGGACTTCACACACCTCCGAGAACTTTTTTTTTTTTAAGAACTCTCGGGTGTGTAGGTTTCCTCACGATGTTTTCCTTCACCGAAAAGCAGTGATAATTAATTTCTAATACGCACATAAATCATTGGTGCGTGCCTGGGTTTGAACCTCGGACCTCCCGATCGAGAGGGCAAATTTTAACCATTAGGCTATCACTGCTCTATTATTATTATTATTATTGAATTACTAACGTCACTTGTTGACTTAAATTAACGGTTATATGTATGCCATTACTACAGTATAGGAGTAATAAAATCGCTTGTTGACAAGTAATGTGCTTGTATTTACTGTTTATCGATTCCTTAAGGAGGTCGCTACTTTCTAATAACATAATAATCTTAATTTACTGTAATAGGGGAATGTCTAAGCGAATGTTGACCATAGGGCTGTATTAACATAAGCGTATAGAAGTTAAAGAGATTCGGATTTCCATCCATCCAACAGCCCTTTGATGTCCACTGCTGGACATAGGCCTCCCCTAAATGGCGCCACTCCAACCGGTCCTGTGCCCTCTGAATCCAACGGTTTCCCGCTGTCTTCTTCAGGTCATCGGTCCACCTGATAGGGGGGCGACCTGTACTCCTATTGCCTAAACGTGGTCGCCACTCGAGGACCTTTCTTCCCCATCGGTTATCGGTCTTTCGAGCGATGTGCTTGCTGATTTTGAGAGCTATGTCGGTAACATTCGTTGGTCTACGGATTTCATCGTTGCGAATTATGTCTCGTAGCGATTTTAGATTCGGATTAAGGCGTCCTTAAATTTGGCAAGATAAGAAAACTCCAAACAGGAGGGCTCATTGTTTGGCAACTAAATTTACTAGAATAATACTACGATAGCCCCACCTCCTTCTAAGCAAATAAAGAAAAAATTGAGAAATAAACGACCTTTTTTACTAACCGATTGTATTGTTGTACCGATACGTATTGTAGATTAAAATAATTCCAATTTTATGTATTTTACGTAATGTATGTATTTTGTATGCCTCAATGGGTAGAATATAGAGAAACTAAAATTTGAAATATTATAAATGCAAGAGCTTTGTACCTATATTCGTGCAAATAAACGATTGATTGATTGACCGATGCTGTCTTTTTCCTTAACACAGCTATAATTATCAGTCGTCAAGTACCTTAAATGATGACAAGTGGCATATCTCCATATCTCAGTCTTAATTAAGTAAGTAGCTACTTTCGCACTCAATAACCTTGCAAAACAAAAGAATGAACCCCTACAAATCAACATAGGACCAATGCTTAGTCTTAGCTTGTAGTAGGTAGTGGACCTTGTTCTTTCATTCATTGTTATCTTAAAGTTTTTTTTATATTCTGTTCCGTTAAAAAAAAACTGTTTCGTTTCTACTAAACAGTTGTTAACTGACAACAACAAGATAAGTTATTACTCTCGGATGTCAAGTGATCACAACTAAACCTTTCAATACACCGTTCTGTACAAAACCCAATTTGGCTTTAAACTGTTTAAAATACGATAATAACTGTGTTTTCTTTAAGCTATCGTATATCGGATGTGAAGTGAGAACGGTCGATGCGTCAAGGACCGATAGCGATAAACAGCCGAACCGTGTCATTCGTGCGCCGGACGTCGGCGCGTGCGCACGTGTCGATTGTTTGAATAAGTTCGAGAAATAAGGTTGCATTCAAACGACTTCATCTCAATTCGACTGTATTTTGTCGATTGCTTGCATAAAATCGAATAGTGATTCATGGTTAACCGACTTCAAAAGAAAGTTCTCAATTCGACTGTATTTTTGTGGTGTATTATGAACAAGTGATTGAGTGAAAACTAACAATGCGTCGGGCTAAAATGAACATCGATCCGGATTTGGGAGATCTGGAGGAGATGTTGGCGCACGTGCAGACCCAGCTGGAACACGAGATCGATCTGGAGAAGGAAGCCAGGATGCCGTCGTTGATAAACGTACAGGAATCACCGAAAATGGCGAAGAAGAACCCCTTTAGTAAGTCGCAGAGTATGGCGTATCGTAGGCCATTGCCGCGACCGCCCTTAGCCAGGATAAACAGTGACGTGAACTCTGGTAGTCACTCCTTAAACGGGGATTACGGGAACGGAGAGTATGGTCAAACGAATTTGATCCAGAACGGTCTAAGAGGGTCCCAGTCCAGTTTGAAAGATGAGATGGGTTCCCAGATTTCGTTCCAGTCGTTCAGATCGGAGCCCGTTCAGAGGCATTCGGTGTTGAGTTTACCGGATCGGGGATCGTCGGCTTCTCTGAATGGAAGGGGGAAGACCGCTACGCTCCCGAGAGGATACGGGTCGACCAAGGAAAAGGATTGGCAGGAGTATTGGGCATTGTAAGTTTTTCTATTTTTATTTTCTTTTACTTATATGTAGCAAAATTGAAAGTTCCGTGTGTGCAGATCGTATAGCGATAAATTATGTTTGCAGGATTGAAAATAAGTAAAAATGACAATATTTTATGGAATATTCGTATGTTTGTTTGTCTGTTGTTTAAGATCATACGCAAGCACAACTACTGAATGTAATTTAAAGGAATTCGGATTAATTTATTTTCTGTATTTTGTGCTGACATTTAATCTTTATTTCATTGATAGGTTTCGATAGACTTTCTACTGGATCAAACATTATAACATTTTTTTAAAGGCAAGTGTAATCGCAGGGCACAACTAGTGATAAAATAATTATATACTCTTAAGGAATGGCATGGTGTATTTAATTATTGCATTTAATGTACAAGATTAAATACCACGGTGCATTTTTGCTCTCTAATATGTGGTGATTATAAGTGTATAGTATGTAATTCAAGCAAGTAACATTAATTGTTATATAATACTATTTATATCAATACCATTTTAGTATGATTTTGTTTTGGTAGATACTTCCTCGTGTATGTATCTTCCTATGTTAACAACTATTATTATTTGACTTACATGTTACTCGCTCCTTTTTGAAAGCAGTCTTCGCCTATAAAAGAAGTTGCACGTACCTTTTCCGTATTGTAGACTTTTTTCTTTTTATATTATAATTGGTGTAAACTATGTAGGTGATCAAAAAAAAAAAATAAACTATCAACAAAGAAGATTATAAGATTATATCGTGTTCCCAAAAGTAATTGTGGATCTTCCTAAAAAACATTCTCAAAGATCATGGTCATGTTTATTTTAACGACAAAAATAATGTATTAAGCCATTTTTACATAAACGAAAAATGTTGAAAACTCAGGTAGGTTGACGACCTGCGTGGCGCTGCAGTTACCATACCGGTCTGACGCGCAATGGGTCCCGGGTTCGATTCCCGGCCAGACAGGTATCTGAATGATGAGTTTAGATTTCTGTTCTGGGTCTGGGTGTTCGTGTATTCGTCTTGTGTGTGTCCATGGTACCCACGACACAGGAGAAAATCCTATGGGGCTATGGGGCTATGGGTGTAGAAAGCGTGTTTTTAAATCTATAACGTAATTCTGTTATTCGAAATCTTAGAATTTTTTTACCAGCGTTATTGTTATCATTTTAGTTTTTTACCTGAAAATGAGATAACACGGTTAGAAGATTGAATTCCGTGTTCAGTTATCTATTCAGTTGTTATCCGGCTTGTTTAAGATAAATCTGACAGATTAGACGTAATCGATTGGCTTAGATGTATTTTTGTCTTATTTTTTCTGCGGCTTTGCGTTTAACATACATAAAGCTGTTTTTACCTTTAACGGGTGCGTTCAAAATAACTTGAAAGTTATTACAATTTATTTAAACTAGTCACCCGTAGCATCGGCCGAAATTCGACCGTAATTTAAATTAAAAAACTAAACTTCATATTGTCCAAATTAGTACGAATATTTCTCTAATTCAAATCAAATGTCATCTGACATTCTTGACGTTGTGTCTTTTCATAGTAAGACATTGAATGTTCTATTTCATTTACTAAGTACATATGTGTTTGTGACAAATGCAAGGCAGTGTGTGTAATGTGTTTTTAGTTGATTTTATGTATGAAAAATGCATTATTTGAAAAAAATATTAACATTCTGCACTCCTTCTCTACGTCCACTATAACCGTGCAAAATTTCATACTAATCCGTCCGCGGCATATTACTTAAAAATCCGTCACAAATTTTTGCTTCACGTATTAATATAATAATAATTAGAGACATGTTGGTGCTACTTTGGACAATATGAAGTTTAGTTTTTTAATTTAAATTACGGTCGAATTTCGACCGTTGCGACGGGTGACTATTATTAAAAACAATAAGATATTTGAGCTTGGAACGTAAGTCCGTATTAAAAAAGCTACCTACGCCCCGTGGTTTTACTCGCGTTTAAAAGATACAACATAAATTTTAATTGTAATACGAGTAGACGGATTTTAATGAAGGAAAATTAATTTAATTTAACTTAATTGATTACTAGAATATTATACTATTACATGTGACATATTTGCATACCCTTTGGGTTAGGATAAGAACACAGAACTAATGTATTATATATATATATATATATATATATATATATATATATATATATATATATATATATATATATATATATATATATATTCCACCTTGTTCTGCAAATAAATGAATTGAATTGAAAGACCGAAACAAGGACAATTTGCATTATTTACATTAATATATAACACAGGATAATTAATTTAATTACGTCAATTGGTAGAAATAACTCAGACCTTCCTGTTGAGGGATTAATTATTTAATTGTTGTACATATTTTAGGGCTCGGATCTAAAAAAAAGAACAGTAAGAACGTCTATAAGTTTGGGAACAACGATCTAGATTCGTAAAACCCTCGCTTAAGTCTAACGAATGTTCAGTACATACGACCTTGATATTTTATTCCACATGAAATTATTCATCCAACCTGCTACCGACAGTATAAAACGTGTCGCGCGGCCTTCTGAGGCAATCGCCCACGTCCTCTCACGTCGGCGGCTGTTGCATAACTGATCGTTTTGTGTCGTGCAGGGTTAACAAGTCTAAAAAATATATTCCCCTAAAGTCTTCATTAAAAACCCCTAAAATCCCCATCCTACTTGAAAATCCCCTAAATTTGGGGGAAAAACCTCTAAGTTGGCAACATTGTGTCGTGCAGGGTTACCAAGTCTGAAAAATATATTCCCCTAAAACCTTCATTAAATAAGCCCATAATGAATTATTTCTTCGTGGCAACCTGATCTGACGACGGAAAAAAAAGGTCTTCGGGTGTAGTGCATGACCTTTTTTTTTTCGTTTTGAGGCATGATTATATAGAGATTTCTCTTTAAAAACACCTATATGTTGAAGTTATAATAACCCCTGAAAATACCCCTAAAAATTTTACACCCCTAAAAAATCCCCATCCTACTTGATTATCCCCTAAATTTAGGGAAAAACCCCTAAGTTGGGAACCCTGGTCGTGCAATTGGGTTTTATTGCGCGACGTAATGTGGGTAGCGAGTTGGTGTCTAGGTGACTGTTTTTGGATTTTGCTTAATTCCGATGGCGCCAATGTACAATGTGATTGATGTTCGGTTATATATTTTAGATACTTTAAATTTTCGTAGCCCGTATTATGAAATGATATGAAATGTTTTTATTTTGCATAGGCCTTCGGGGGCGCTTACAAATTGTCAGTTACATTTATACATATATTTTTTACACTACCACCGGATCGGAACACGACCTCAACTGAGAAGATCCGGCAAGAAACTCAGTGGGTTTGTCTTTTTCTTTGTATATCTTTTATTTTTTTATTTCCCATCTTGTTTTTACATGGGTAACAAAAGTTAGCTCCAGTATCCTGCCCTACATTTGGCCTAACAAGGAGCACGTTTGGCAGGATACGCTACACTATCTTCCCCGTATTGCTGTACGCCTCTGTGATTGACTTCTGATAGAACCCTTGTCCTTTATTATGACGTTGCGAATACATGTCTATGGGCGACTGGGACAACTTACTAATAGGTGGGCTTCAATTTTAAAAAGAATATTATTATCGTCGACCCGCGTGGCGCAGCGGTCACCATACCGGTCTGACACGCAGTGGGTCCCGGGTTCGATTCCCGGCCAGACAGGTATCTGAATGATGAGTTTAGATTCTTGTTCTGGGTCTGGGTGTTTGTGTATTCGTCTTGTGTGTGTTCATGGCACCCACGACACGGGAGAAAATCCTACTGTGGGGCTATGAGTGTAGAAAGCGTTTCAAGTATTGTAAATCCACATGAATATTATATGGGACGATGCAACCCCCAAACTAAACTTGGTAACTACTAAATTAAAAAATATTATTATGTTTTGCCCATAAACCGCGAATACACAACCCGTGAATAACCAGTGCTCTGAGAAATCTAACGCGCAAACAGAAGGCGCCGAATCTTATTACTTGTACCGACTACATACGCGAATAAATAGATTTAAGCCGCGAATGTAGTAGGTGGCAGTAGGTGGTAGAACCAGTGTAATTCGACCGGGGGACTACCACCGTCACAACTATTTTGAAGGTGGTAGAACCAGTGTAGTTCGACCGGGGAAGTACCACCACCACAACTATTTCCCGCGTCAACCATTTTTTGCGTTTGGATGGAAGGGTGTGGTTGCCGGCACACTTTCACATGAGGCGACCATCATAGTCCTCGGGAGTGGCAACGCATCTTTGATTGACTTCAGATAGAACCTATTATTAGGATAACCCCAGAAGTATAGAGTGACTTTAATATTTTTCCCTCTTGCAAAATATAAGCTCAAGGAACAGTTACCACTGTAAATAAAATCGTCTGAATGGAAAAAACTATGTGTATTTCAATTTTACAATAATTAAAAACACCGGTTAATTGCGCAGTTACAATTGCGTTATAATTTTTATCTAGCGAGTGAACATTCGAACTATCAACCGTCAATTGTTTTTTCTCGAATGTTCCATTTACAACTTTTCTCTTTTGTCTATACTGCTATTCTATATCTATGGCTATCGATACATTGTTCGCGTATTATACAATAATGAAAATATTAATTATGGTAGACTTAAATATAAATGGCAACATATACCATAGGCTAACATATGTTCTATATGAAGTTTACAGATGTCGCAGGGCGGCAGCGATCACTTACCATCAGGTGGACTGCATGCTCGTTTGCTACTTAAATCAGATAAAAAAAAATACTATACTTGGGGCTAAATCTGGAATAAATGTAAACAAACCATAAAAAATCCTATGTAGGGTTATCACCAATTTGCACGAATTTATACACAAATGCATTGTATTCAACCAAACTATGCATTAAATTGTCGCGAAGTAATTTAATTAAGAAGAGTTGATTAACTAATAACGACCAACTGCAAGATAGTATGTAAAACCTAATGAAGTTCCAACCTTAATTCCATGAAGGGATTTGCAACCCATTATAAGTTACAGATAAAAAGTTATATTATTAGGTAAAATACGGTTGATAAAAAACAAAAAGTTGCATTCGCCTGCATGTCAGTGGTTGCGAGGCAACGCGTTGTTATTAAAAATCCTTAGTGAATTTGTCCCGAGATATAAATAATAGTTAAAAAAAACTAAAAAACGCGCTTATTATAGAAAACCGATATAAAAAATAGAAAATAAATTTAAATGAATTTAAATTAAGAAAATAGTGTTAAAAATTTCAATGAATACAAATTAATAATAGTGTGAATAAAAAAAAACATATTTAAAAAAAAGCGTGGGGTGCATGGTGTCAATGGTTATAGATATTTTATTAAAAGATATGAGTAGAGTGATTATCATTTCGATAATATCTTAAAAAGCACCCCACGCTTTTTTTTTAATAAAATACCAACTAAAATACAACCCAAATAAAGTGGGTCAAAATCGCGCCCAAAGAAGTCGGTTACAAACATACAAACAAACATATAGGTGAAGCTAATAAAAAGCTAATAATAAAAACACAAACCGTGAATAAGGAGCTTTCACTGCCTATTATTATATCAATACGATCTTCCATTCCCAAACATCAGAAAGCTGCACACTAATTATGAGTGTCTCGTCAAACCAATTGGGAAGTTGGTCAGCGGATCAATTGCTCATTAATTAAGACGGTCGTGCTTGTTTCGATTTGGGTTGCGATTGTTGGACAATTTGTACGATCTTTTTCTTTATTGCTAACCGACTACGCTGTATAATTTATACTAGCGATTGTCCGCGACTTTGTACGTGTATGTTATCTTGTCTTATCTTCTTCTATATATAAAAAAATAATGTATGTCTGTATCTCCTCTATAGAATCGTAAGCTATTCATTTGATCATGTGATGATCTTTAGCAAAGTTGTTATTCATGAGCTGGTGAAGGTACCTGGTGTATTTTTTGTGATGGCGTAGCAACTCGCACAGAGTACAGCTAGTTAATATTATAAATGAGTTTGTGAGGATATATATGTGTTTGTTCTTCTTTCATGCAAAAGTACCGGTTGGCTTTCGTTACTTTATTCGGTTTACTTCAGCTTAGTTTATGAGCTATGTTAACACAGTCAATAGCGTAGTAGACGTGACGAGAGAAACCGCGAGAAAAACATAATCGTATAAAAATACGTATAACCTGTAATGCTGCAAACTGCGTACAGTGGGCGCAAACGACCCGACCCGCGTGGCGCAACGGTTACCATACCGGTCTGACACGCAGTGGATCCTGGGTTCGATTCCCGGCCAGACAGGTATCTGAATATAAGTTTGGTTTCTTTTCTGTTCTGGGTCTGGGTGTTTGTGTATTCGTCTTTGTGTGTGTCCATGGCACCCACGACACAGGAGAAAATCCTACTATGGGGCTATGAGTGTAAAATGTTTAAAAAAAAAAAAACTAGCAAACTTTGGACACTCCATTTCAAATATATAGAAGGACGTACTAAACCGATACGTCACAAATTCAATAACAGTTTGCCTACTGGGGACACTGCGTAAGTCGAGGTATTTTATATATTTATTTATTTTATTAATTTTATTTATTTTATTTTATTTAGAAAACATACAGTATTTAGATAACAGAAAAATCACTTAATAAATAACACACAACATACCATTTATCTGTTTTCGCATATAAATAAGTATTCGCATCAACCCATTATTGGCCCACTGCTGGGCACGGGTCTTCTCCCAGAATGAGAGAGTTTAGGCCATAGTCCACCGCGCTGGCCAAGTGCGAATTGGTGGACTTCACACACCTCCGAGAACTTTTTTTTTTAACAACTCTCGGGTGTGTAGGTTTCCTCATGATGTTTTCTTTCACCGAAAAGCAGTGATAATTAATTTTTAATACGCACATAAATCATTGGTGCGTGCCTGGGTTTGAATCTCGGACCTCCCGATCGAGAAGGCAAGTTTCAACCATTAGGCTATCACTGCTGCTATATCTAACATGAAAATAAGTATTAATGTACTTATTTTCATGTTAGACGTGATCAAAGCGGGTAATGTCGCGGGAATAGGCTAGTCCTAAAAAGATAGCTCCAGTCGTAACATAACATAAAAGTCAAGTAGGATCTCGTAAAGGTTACTCGTTTTCGCTGTATGCTCGTAAAAGGTTCTGTTGTGACGTCATAACTTACATAAGGTCCGGACGACCCACGCCCGTGTAAACCTCGAACGAAACTCGATTATGTGTCGATTGAAACAATCGAGTTTAAAAGAATTTGTATCATTTTTAACTGACTACTTTAGAATGAGGGTAAGGTTTTTCGAGTGTACCTTTTTTTTTTATTTTACTGAAGTAGCAAACGAGCATGCCAGTCCACCTGATAGTAAGTGGTCAATGCCGCTCATGCACATCTGTAACCAACTTCATACAGAACATGGGTTCTATCTGAAATCAAACATAGATGCGTTGCTACTCCCGAGGACTATGATGGTCGCCTCATGTAAAAGTGTGCCGGCAACCACACCCTTCTATCGAAACGCAAGAAATGCTTCACGCTAGAAATAGGTGTGACGGCGGTACTTCCCCGGTCGAACTACACTGGTTCTACCACCTTGTACCTACTTTTGTGTCGATTTCTTTACGGCAAAGACTCATATTTATATTGTCCATAATATTGAATAATTCGCACTTGGCCAGCGCGGTGGACTATGGCCTAAAACTCTCTCATACTGAGAGAAGACCCGTGCCCAGCAGTGGGAAAATAATGGGTTGACACATTGAATTATTATAGAAACACGCTTTCTACACTTATGCACTTTCTACACTCATAGTCCCATACTAGGATTTTCTCCTGTGTTGGGTATGGACACACACAAAGGCGAACACAAACAGACCCAGAACAGGAATCTAAACTCATCATTCAGATACCTATGTAGCCGGGAATCGAACCCGGAACCCATTACGCGTCAGACCGGTATGGTAACCGCTCGGCCACGCGGTTCGTCTAACAAAAGTATAGAAAAAATATTTACCCAACTGTTTAAAAAGAACCAACCGAAATTGAATGACAATCCATAGTTTTTAGCAGTTTTTTTTTTATAATTTTACTATGTTACTTATTCGGTATTCGAATTCTCTTAAGTGAGTCAAGTGCGAGTAAGTTTTCAGACAAGACCACGATTACCACGATTTTTAAATTATTGCTAGTGTTTGTTATGACAGCAGATATAAAAATAAATAATAGTTTAAAAAAACTAAAAAACACGCTTTTTATAGAAAACCGAACTAAAAAATAGAAAATAAATTTAAATTAAGAAAATAGTGTTAAAAATTTCAATGAATATAAATTAATAATAGTGTGAATAAAAAAGAAATATTTTATTTAAAAAAAAGCGTGGGGTGCTTTTTAAGATATTATCGAAATGATAATCACTCTACTCATATCTGTCAATATCAATAATTTTATCAAATTAGTGTATTGTCATCGGTCCTCAATAAATCTACAAAGTTTGAACGAAATCTGGCCGTTTAAAGTGGGTCAAAATCGCGTCCAAAGAAGTCGGTTACAAACATACAAACGAACATACAGGTGAAGCTAATAAAAAGCTAATAAAAATAAATGTCTTGTGAAAATTAAAGGCTGTACTTATTTATTATTGTTCGAAAGATATGCCAAAAGACGAACCAAACGCCTTTGTTTTTTTTTACCACCTTTTTTCTAATACCTATTCTTCTTCTACTTACCACCCTTTTTATATCATCAACCCATTATCATCGGAATGAGAGAGGTTTAGGCCATAGTCCACCGCGCTGGCCAAGTGCGAATTGGTGGACAACTACCTACTTACTTATTACTTTTCAAAAGATAAACCAAACGCCTTTCTTGTTTTTTTTACCACCTTATCACCTTTTTTCTAATATTATTCTTCTACTTACCACCCTTTTTATATCATCAACCCATTATCGTCCCACTGATGGGCACAGGACCACTCTCGGAATGAGAGAGTTTTAGGCCATAGCCCACCGCGCTGGCCAAGTGAATTGGTGAACCGCTGTCCAAGTACGAATTGGTAGACAAGGGTAGTCTATAGTATTTGCTATTATAGTGGTCGTAATGAAACACATTCTGTGAAAATTTCAATTGTCGTCTTAGGATAGTAATAGAAGGAATCTCATTCAGACAGACAGACAGACGGACAACGGAGACTTAGTAATAGGGTTCCGCTTTTCCCTTAGGGCACAGAACTCTTTTAAAACTAATCATGTGTTACACAGCTTCAGCCACTTATAAACGTAGACTTAATTAATGATTGTAATAATGAAATATGTGAATTGCTTGTTTCACAATTTGTTTACAATTACAACACGGACCTTGACGGTGTTGCAGTCAAGTTTGTTATAATTTCACTGTATGGGGAGGTATTTTTGAAAATATTGAAAGTAGTGTTTTTTGTTGTTTTTTCTATCCTTTGCATTTATTACACATTTTTTTATGTGATCGAAATAGTAAACGAGCATGCAGTCCATCTGATGGTAAGTGGTCACTGCCGTCTATGGACATCTGTAAGCAACTTCAAATAGAACATGGGTTCTATGTGAAGTGAATCACAGATGCGCCGCTACACCCGAGTACTATGACGGTCGCCTCATGTGAAAGTGTACCGACAAACCCACACTTCCATCAAAACGCAAAAAATGCTTCACGCTAGAAATAGGTGTGGCGGTGGTACTTCTCCGGTCGAACTACACTGGTTCTACCACCTTGAGAATTTTCGATATTTTGCGCTATTTAAAGATGGCGCGCAAGCAAGGGCAATTCAACTTGTATTATTCAGAAATCATACCGTAAAACCATGTAAACGAATTATTAAGCAACATTAACAATTAAAACGCAAATTAAAATATTCCATATTGTGCTAGTAATTAATTATTTAGTTGTTCTCACCTCACGGCCGCGGTAGCTGCAATGCGCCTGGGAAATAAAGCTGGGGACTGACCGTGTGTAACATATGAAACGTTACATTTATGTTACGTTACAGCTAGTACGTGATAGCATAATGGTTGAGAGAGCAGTGATAGCCTAATGGTTGAAACTTGCACTCTCGATCGGGAGGTCCGAGGTTCAAACCCAGGCACGCACCAATGATATTTCTAAAATTATGTGTGTATTAAAAAAATAATTATCACTGCTTTTCGGTAAAGGAAAACATCGTGAGGAAATCTACACACCCGAGAGATCTTTAAAAAAAAGTTCTCTGAGGTGCGTGAAGTCCACTAATTCGCACTTGACCAGCGTGTTGGACTATGGCCTAAAACTCTCTCATTCTGAGTGAAGACCCGTGCCCACTAGTGGGACAATAATGGGTTGTACCCCACTCAAATAGCATATAAATTATTACCTACCATTAAATATAAAATATGAAATCATCAATCTGTTACTATAATTAAGTGTATAATACACTAGCTGTGCCCGCGACTTCGTCCGCGTGGCACGCAACGCAAGCCCTCAAGGATGAATAATTTTCCCCGTTTTTTCACATTTTCCATTATTTCTTCGCTCCTAATAGTTGCAGCGTGATGTTATATAGCCTAAAGCCTTCCTCGATAAATGGTCTATTCAATACAAAAATAATTTTTAAATTCGAGCCAGTAGTTCCTGAGATTAGAGCGTTCAAACAAACAAACAAACAAACTCTTCAGCTTTATATATTAGTATAGATATGGCCATTATGTAATTTTACGCACCATTGTAATGTAATGTTCAGAATATAAATGTGTAAAGTATATTACATCACCCTGTACACTAAGCTCCTATTCACCACCCACCTTAATAATCTCATATTTACTTATAAATCTTAAGGTCAAAGAATATAGCAATATGTATATTGAGAACAAAATTGTTGGCCTCCTACGCCTTTACTGTTTAAGAGTTAGAAATCGATAACATACTATGACGTGTGCTGGAAAGGTTGCAGATAGAATAATTATGGTATATTTCGACTTTATTACGAGTATAAGGCGACCATCTTAGGCAGTGGTTCCCAACCGGTGGTCCGCGGACCACCGATGGTCCCCGGAAGCACCCAAAGTGGTCTAAAAAGCCATCCAAAAATATTGTATAAGTATCCAAGGATCAGGAAGTAGTAAAGATTAAGAATTAGTAAAGAAGGTGCGGTTTCAGATTTATTTTTATCTTAAATTATACCCTCATACCGGTGGTCTATGGGTCGACAGCTATTTGCCAAATGGTCCTTCGTCACCAAAAGGTTAGGAACCACTTATCTAAGGACTACGGTATTCCCTGCCTGTCGTAAGAGGCGTCTAAAAGAGGCTTCCCAGATTGCGGGCGGGTAGAGTGGGAGCTCGAACTTCTTTAACGATTGATTTATTAGAGTAAGCAGGGTAAGCTCCTGGTTACCCTGCTTACTCTAATAAATTCGGCAAAAAATCTGATTAAAAAATAACCATGCCTTATTCACGATATTTATTTTCACTTTTCAATTGATATCTGTGTTTGTTAAATGCTATTTACTTTCACGTTAAATTATTAATTGTTGAAAACTTGTTTATGTTATTTGGCAAAAATACCCCCTCCCCCCCATTAATTTTCCATCCCTTTCTTTCCCCGAAGCCTCCAGAGAGCCTCTAAATCCGGCTTTGCACATATTCCTAATGTGCTCAGTAATTTTCAAGAGGACAGCATGGTCGTCTTATTCGTCTTCTCTAACGACGACCCTGGACTAATCCATAACTCATCTTTCCAGCGAGCAGTCAATAAGCAGCGCTCGTGCGTCGGTGATGGTGTACGACGACTCACTGAAGCGGTGGATCCCGTCCGGCACCAGCTCGGGCCTCTCCAAGGTCCACATCTACCACCACACGCAGCACAACACCTTCAGAGTTGTGGGCAGGAAGCTGAATGATCATGAGGTAAGATATTATTTTATTTTATTTTATTAGGAAAACATACAGTATTTAGATAACAGGAAAATCACTTATTAGATAACATACCATATACCATTTATCTGTTTTCACATATAAAAAGGTAGACATAAACTGTATATATAAATAAACTTAGTATTTGCCTTTGAGGTTCAATATATTGGTAATTCTTCATAAAAACTGTCCCCAACCTTTTTTTATCAACAATCCATACTAATATTATAGATGTGAAAGTGTGTTTGTTTGTTCCTCTTTCACGTCGCCACATAGATTATATGATATGGTTTATATAAATAACCAGTGTAGTTCGACCGGGGATGTACCACCGCCACACCTATTTCTAGCGTGAAGCATTTCTTGCGCGAGATAGAAGGGTGTGGTTGCCGGCACACTTTTTCATGAGGCGACCATCATAGTCGTCGGTAGCAACGCATCTGTGATTGACTTCAGATGGAACCCGTGTTCTGTATGAAGTTGATTACAGATGTTCATGGGCGGCAGTGACCACTTACCATCAGGTGGACTGCATGCTCGTTTGCTACTTATGTAAAAAAAAAAATACAACTCATCCTATTACTCAGAAAGACAGTAAAGTAAAATGATAATAAATTAAGGTGACATACATTTTACATAGGACGATGAGTAATAATACGAAATGTACGGAAACTACCTACTAGTCTTCGTATCTTTCACGTCAAACGAGTAGTACATAACCCAATTTGCGTAAGCCCCATGCTATCCTCATGGGATATTTGAGCATGAACTACAATGTTATTGATTATACCATTTTTCCCCATGGCAAGAATGTAAGAAGTGTTTATACAATCATTTATATATTAATTTAATTCGGGTGAGCTGTTTAGTTCCTTTTAATAATTTAAATAATTAAGGCTGTAAGATCATTTATTCAGCCCCCATTTACAAATTAGTTATGGGACTCATATATTCCATCATATGTAACTTTGTCTATAAATATCTTATTAATATCATAAATGCCAAATTTCTTACACGCAAAACTACAAATCGCATTTCGGTGAAATACTCGTTATCATAGTAATGTGCACAGTGATAGCCTAAACAATGAGCAGTGATAGCCTAATGGTTGAAACTTGCCCTCTCGATCGGGAGGTCCGAGGTTCAAACCCATACACACACCATTGATTTTTCTAAAATTATGTGCGTATTAGAAATTAATTATCACTTCTTTTCGGTGTAGGAAAACATCGTGAGGAAACCTAAACCTCGGGTTTGTAGGTTTCCTCTTCCGTTCTTAAAAAAAAAGTTCTCGGAGGTATGTGAAGTCCACCACTTGGCCAGCGCGGTGGACTATGGCCTAAACTCTCTCATTCTGAGAGAAGACCCGTGCCCCGCAGTGGGACGATAATAGATTGATGAGAAATCCTTCTCATTGGCATATATTTACTTCATTCTTTAGCGTCATCAGATTCAGGTACAAGACCGGGATTATAAGAACCGTTCGTTCAATCTACGCGATTGACCAAACTAATTACGTGTCTAGTATTACTCATTTGACTCTGTCATGGATTCCAGGTGGTGATAAATTGCGGTATCGTCCGCGGTCTCAAGTACAATCAGGCGACGGCGACCTTCCACCAATGGCGGGACGCGAGGCACGTGTACGGGCTCAACTTCTCGTGTCGCGAGGACGCGGACAGCTTCGCTCGCGCCATGTTGCATACACTCGAGGTGAGGGCTATTTTCTGAGGACCCCTTAGGGGCGGGTTCAAGGGTGAACGAAGAAAGATCGAGATTCGAGATTTGTCGCGACGGGTAGAGGTGAGATGGGGCTAACTGTCTCCTGAAGAACCCTTAGGAGGCAAACCAAGGCCGAAGTGGATATTGCGCCAATGGACGCAAGACACGTGTATGGCTAACTTCTCGTGTCGTGAGATACAGCTTCGCTCGCGCCATGTTGCATGCTGTCGAGGTGAGGGCTAACTATCTCCTGAGAAACCCTAAGGAGACCGATAAGGGCCAAAATGAACCTTCCACCAATGGAGGGATGAGTGTGTACGGGCTCAACCTCTCGTGTTGCGAGGACGTGGAGAGCTTCACTCGCGCCACGTTGCATATACTCGAGGTGAGTTGGGGCTAACTACCTTCTGAGGAACCATTAGGGGACCGACCAAGGACGAAGTGGTTCTTCCATCAATGCAGGGACGTTTAACATGTGTACGGACTCAACTTCTAGTGTTTCGTGGAGGCGGGGGATACCTTCGAGGTAAATAGGTTTTATCCCCTCAGGGGCCCACAGAAATATGTGAGGGTAGAGGGCACAGTGACGCTAATTCTAGGGTTATCCGGTATCACTTTTAGACAGACTGTCATTTAAGCAACTCGACGTAATTAATTTCTTAGACTTTACCTTAAACGTAATATATATCCCAAAATTATTTTTTTTACGTTCCAGATATTAGCAAACAAACCGACTAACAACACGGCGCCGCCACCCCCGCAGCCCCCCAACCCGCCGGTCCCTTACAACGGACACAACAACGCACACTACGATGAAGATATGGGGTACAGGTAAAACCTTTAATTTTGAAGTTATAATAATTGGTGTGTTTTCAAAAAAGTTACGCTTGCGCAATCTCTACTTTCACCAATACTTGAATATGCTGATGTGTGATCTTGATATTACCGAGGAGCAATTCCAGTTTCAGAGGTCCATATTTGGCTATAGGAAATATGATCATGTGTCAGAAAATCGCGCTTTACTCAAGTGGCTCCTAATTAGTCTTCGTCCAAATGGACAAATCCACAAATCCTCATACCATCCTTATCTTTTTAGTAGCAAACAAACGTGAAGTGCACTTGAGGGTAATTGGTCATAGCTGCTTATGAACATCTGCAAGCATCTACATTAGAACAGGGTTACTATCTGAAGTCAATCACGTACGTGTTGCTACTCCCGAGGACTAAGTTCGCTTCATATGAAAGCAAGCTGGCAACAAACGCTACCACCGAACGCAAAAGTATCGCGTTCGAAATAAGTGTGGGAGTCGCAGCTAGGGATTGCAATCCGGAAAACCGGATCCGGTAATCCGGCGGATCCGGCACAAATTTACACAAACCGGATCCGGTACCAATTCACCACCGGATCCGGACCTCCACCGGATCCGGTGATTGTATATTTTGACAAAGATTTCACATTACAAAAATAATTACCATTACAAATCGATCCTTTTTTTACACTGTTTTAACCGTTCTATTAATGCCGCCGGATCCGGTCGGATCCGGCCGGATTAAGAAAAAAACGGCCGGATCCGGCCGGATTGAAAATAAGGCCGGATTGCAATCCCTAGTCGCAGCACCCTGGTCGAGCAACACTTGTTATACTCGTTTTTTTCACGGATGTGCAATTTGTGGTATGAGCTTCCTTCTGAGGTATTCCCGGAGCGCTATGACATGGGGCTCGTCAAGAAAGGTGCGAAAAGAGCTCTCCTACAAAGCTGGCGACGCATTTGTGACTCCTCTGGTGTTGCGAATGTCCACAGGCGACGGTGACTACTTTCCATCAGGTAGCCCGTCTGCCTTATCGTTAGGTTAAATCCATACTATAATATTATAAATGAGAAAGTGTGTTTGTTTGTTCCTCTTTCACATCGCCACATATCTATTATATGATGTGGTTTATATGCTGGGAGATAGTTAGAAGGGCGGAGAGTGACGTAGGTTACTTTTTACCGCGCAATCTCATTCACATGAAAATATCTATGTTTTGTTAATTGATACATATTTAGTAGTTCCAGACGTTGTTAATAGATGGCGTTAGTAAGATTCATTAGCAAGTTCTGAATCACGCTATCAATTGCTAATGTTAATTCCCTTTGACCGTGCGGGCGAAGCTATGGGTAAGAGCTAGTTTGTATATATAACGAAGTAGATGTGACGTCAGGAAGGCCAGGAGTCTTCATTACTGTCCATTCTTGAAGATTTCAAGTAAAACACAGGAGTAAACTTCTTCGATTTATTCACCCCGATCCGATCGCTTCGACGGTTAAACAACAATCTTTTAGTACCGGCGTTCGCTCGCCTTTTATAATAAAATCGCGTGAAGTGACAATAACACATTTATGTAGGGTAGACTAAATTACAATTCTATAAAATCACTAAATATTGCTAATTTAATAAACTAACAATTTTCGGTCTTGAAACTAACCAAAATAATTATTTTCGGCAACGTGTTTTTCATAAATACGCGGTGTCCCGCCGACAATATAAAAAGAACTGGTAATAATCGCAAACATTTTACCTTGCAGAACGATGACCCGCGAGGACGCGGCCATGCTGCAGCAGCCGCAGTACCACGCGCCGCACAACCAGCACCCGCAGCACGCGCACCACCAGCACCAGCCGCACCACCAGCACCAGCCGCAGTACCAGCAGCACCACGCCGCCAGCCAGTACCACGCGCCGCACCAGCACCACCAGGTCAGTGGCCGCCGCCCGCACCACCAGCACCAGCCGCACCACCAGCACCAGCCGCAGTACCAGCAGCACCACGCCGCCAGCCAGTACCACGCGCCGCACCAGCACCACCAGGTCAGTGGCCGCCGCCCGCACCACCAGCACCAGCCGCACCACCAGCACCAGCCGCAGTACCAGCAGCACCACGCCGCCAGCCAGTACCACGCGCCGCACCAGCACCACCAGGTCAGTGGCCGCCGACCGCACCACCAGCACCAGCCGCACCACCAGCACCAGCCGCAGTACCAGCAGCACCACGCCGCCAGCCAGTACCACGCGCCGCACCAGCACCACCAGGTCAGTGGCCGCCGCCCGCACCACCAGCACCAGCCGCACCACCAGCACCAGCCGCAGTACCAGCAGCACCACGCCGCCAGCCAGTACCACGCGCCGCACCAGCACCACCAGGTCAGTGGCCGCCGCCCGCACCACCAGCACCAGCCGCACCACCAGCACCAGCCGCAGTACCAGCAGCACCACGCCGCCAGCCAGTACCACGCGCCGCACCAGCACCACCAGGTCAGTGGCCGCCGCCCGCACCACCAGCACCAGCCGCACCACCAGCACCAGCCGCAGTACCAGCAGCACCACGCCGCCAGCCAGTACCACGCGCCGCACCAGCACCACCAGGTCAGTGGCCGCCGACCACCGACCGCACCACCGGCAACACCAATCACTGTTAGAGGTGGGGAACAACAAGCACCATTGGGCCCGCGGAAGAGTGTCATGGGAGCACATAAATACGATTAAAGTCGTGACTATAACCTAGAATGGAAATCTAAATTCATCAATCAGGTACCTATCGCCGCGGGGATTGAACCCGGAATCCACTGCGTGTCCGATCAGTCAGGTGACCCCTCGCGAACACGTTTCTCTGCAAACTGATGAAGTGATGACCAAAAAATATTAATTAGCTAAATCTAAATATTTTGCCCCTCCCTCCCTAAATGTAGGGGGGGGGGGGGGGGCAGAAGTTGAATTTCTTAACGTGCAGCCGCACCGCCGCAACTATTGGACCGGGGAAGTAACACCGCACATCTATTTCTAGTGCGAAGCAGTTCTTGCGCGAGGTGGATGGGTACACTTTTATATGAGGCGAACAGCTTAGTCCTCGAGAATAGCAACAAATCTGTATTAATTGTAGACGCGATCTCTCTTCTAGATTGTTTTTCCTCGCACATGTCTCAGGGCGGTAAAGACCGCTTACCATCAAATGGATGCTCACTTGTTAATTTAACCTAATAAATAGAAAACATATTCATTTGTATGTCCGTATTTCAGCAAACGCCGGTAACCCCGAGCCCCGCGGCCCCGGCGCCTCCGCCCCACGGGGTGCACACGCTACCCCACGCTCCCCCGCCGGCACATGGACACCATCGTACTAACAGGTAACAATATATATTAAATATCTCATGTTTTGAACCCTGTAATGCCTAAAAAGATTTGGACTTTTGTAATGTCTTGAAAGGAGCTTGACTTTTGTAATGTCTTAGGAGCAGTGATAGCCTAATGGTTGAAACTTGCCCTCTCGATCGGGAGGTCCGAGGTTCAAACCCAGGCACGCACCAATGATTTATGTGCGTATTAGAAATTAATTATCACTGCTTTTCGGTGAAGGAAAACATCGTGAGGAAACCTACACACCCGAGAGTTCTTAAAAAAAAAAGTTCTCGGAGGTGTGTGAAGTCCACCAATTCGCACTTGGCCAGCGCGGTGGACTATGGCCTAAACTCTCTCATTCTGGGAGAAGACCCGTGCCCAGCAGTGGGCCAATAATGGGTTGATGCGAATGTCTTGAAACGGTATCTAACATATTATTGTAACACAGATGGCAAAGTTATAATGTATCACACTCATCGAGTATTGTTTTTTATTAAATATCGTATTTAATACCTATTAAATTGTATAATTATTAATGTCAGATGGAACCCCTGTTAAGTTGCTTATGACCATGGACGCCGGTGGTCACTAACCACTGCCGCTTAAATCGGATAAAAAAAATAAAAATAAAACACTAGATCCAAAAAACACCCGATCACTGTAACAATTCCTAGTATAACTCACACCATTAGTATATCATTATTAGCTGACCGGTCAAACGATGTTTTGCTATATAAAAAAAGGTAAGGGCGGACAACCCTTATCAGTAAGGGGTATCAAAAATAGATGTTGGCCTATTCTCAGACCTGCTCAATATGCTCAAATTTACGAGTACGGGAACGAACATTGTGACACGAGAATTTTATATATATAGATTTTCTAGTATGGTTCATGCCATTTCTCTCCCATTACTTTCTCTGATGCCATTTGCATATCATTATTCCCTAGTATATCTCACGCCATTTGTCTATCATTATTCCCTAGTATATCTCACGTCATTTGTGTATCATTATTCTCTAGTATATCTCACGCCATTTGTATATCATTATTTCCTAGTATATCTCACGCCATTTGTATATAATTATTCCCTAGTATATCTCATGCCATTTGTATATAATTATTCCCTAATATATCTCACGCCATTTGTATATCATTATTCCCTAGTATATCTCATGCCATTTGTATATAATTATTCCCTAGTATATCTCACGCCATTTGTGTATCATTATTTATATCTCAAACCAATTGCAATTGGTATTACAGTGCCCCCATGCCCCCCAACATGTCGCTGTCCGCGGCGACCAGCGGGCCCGCTCCTCCCCCGGTGCCCCCCCATCAGAATCTACCCGCGCCGGCTAATGTGAGTATACATTTTTAACCGACTTCCAAAAAGGAGGAGGTTATCAATTAGTCTGTATTTTTTTTTATATTTGTTACCTCACTTCTCCGGACCTGGTGAACTGATTTGGATGTTTTTTTTATGTTAATCTTGTTGATTGTATTATTGGGAATGTTTGTTGGAATGAAAAGAGGATGTCTGGTTTTGTTCATGCAAAAACTACCCTTAACTGCAAAAATTATTTAAATCGTATGAAATTTAGTTTTAATCATAATTTTACTTAATATTTTCTAAATCGATTGCAAAACCCTAGCAGGGTTCATGCCCAGACTGTACTTATTGTAAGACATTATGTATGTAGCATGATGCAATAAATAAATGTTTAAATGTGATCTAAAAGTAGTCATTAGTAAAAAAAGACCTGAAGAAGGCAGTAGGGGACCGTAGGATTCAAAATGGATTGGACTAGTTAGTGTATTGGTCAATTAGGCATATGACCATCTTTAGATCTAAAAATACCGTTGGATGGTAATTATATAAACTTAAATACTGCGTTAAATGAGAAAGGAACAGGTTTTTAGGAACTCTGTTTAATGAACTTCAGTTTAATTTAAGGGTCGCAAATTGGTACATTTCAAGGGTATCACGAAAATTTTCTCGTACTAAGAGGGTAATATTTTCCTATACGAGATTGTAAAATGAAGATAAAAAACACTACTACGGGATGATTATTTCCAAAGTCCATATAGCGCTGTCAAATGTTAATTAATTAGCTTTAGAGGACCCGCGTGGCGGAGCGATTACCATACCGGTCTGACGCGCAATGGTTCCCGGGTTCGATTCCCGGCCAGATAGGCATCTGAATAATGAGTTTAGATTCATGTTTTGGGTCTGGGTGTTTGTGTATTCGTCTTGTGCGTGTCCGTGGTACCCACGACACAGGAGAAAATCCTAGTGTGGGGCTATGAATAGTAGTAAGTAAAGCGTAATTAACTTAATATTTTTTTATTCTAGGGTCCGGTAGCACCACCGACACCACCCGCGGCGCCTCAACCTCCGCCTATGGTATGTATTTACAAAAATCGATGCAAGTAATGAAACGATTTTTGTAACGGAAATGGTTGCGCTCGAGTGTTACTTAACGGGGAACTCGTCCCGCCTTAAGTTTATGACGCTGTCACGATTCCCAATAGCGGGCAATTCCCTATGTCCTCCACTGCGTCAAAAATAATAATAAAGAAAGAAAGAAAGAAAGAAAAGTTTATTCCAGCTAATAATAGTACTACATGCTATTGACATTAATTAACACTTGTTGTCTTTGATGTATTTTAATTTTTACCCACCCACTTTACCCCAAAATGTAAAAAAATAGTAATAGACACATAGCCGCAAGTCGCCCCAGCCGCCGCGTCAAAAATAAAAACAATACATGCCATCTCGATCTCCAGCAGCAGGGACCAGTTTAGCATAGAGCCATCGCCGCAGCCCCCCCCCCCCCACAACCCCGTCGCTATAACCACGTTAAAAAAGACAATTAATTCTCCCTCCCCTCAGTAGCAATCCAACATCGCTACCACCATCGTCGCTATAGCTAATCGCGTTGAACAAAACAATAAGAACGATCCATTCCCTCCCCTGCAACATTACGTTAAAAGAAAGACAATTACAACACATGTCGGCGCCCTTGTTGGCATGTTAAAAAAACGTCATCTCTCCCCCAAACAAAAACAAACTCCCCCCCCCCCCCCCCCCTCACAGCAAACCGCCTGTCGCCGCGTTAAAATAAAAGCATTCTCTCTCCCCTCCGTAATAATTTACTACCATAGCCGCTGCCGTCCGTCGCGTCAAAGCAAAAGACTTTTAACAAACTAACAAAACACTCTTCCCCCAACGACAAACTCCTTCCATAAAAATAAAAAAAAACAAACTAACAACACAGGCTCCCTACGTAAAAACAAAAGACAACAAACTTACAACACAGGCTCCCTACGTAAAAACAAAAGACAACAAACTAACAACACAGGCTCCCTACATAAAAACAAAAGACAACAAACTAACAACACAGGCTCCCGCCCTAAAAACAAAAGACAACAAACTAACAATACAGGCTCCCGCCCTAAAAACAAAAGACAACAAACTAACAACACAGGCTCCCGCCCTAAAAACAAAAGACAACAAACTAACAATACAGGCTCCCGCCCTAAAAACAAAAGACAACAAACTAACAATACAGGCTCCCGCCCTAAAAACAAAAGACAACAAACTAACAATACAGGCTCCCGCCGTAAAAACAAAAGACAACAAACTAACAACACACGCTCCCTCCGTAAAAACAAAAGACAACAGACTAACAACACACGCTCCCTCCGTAAAAACAAAAGACAACAAACTAACAACACACGTTCTCCCCAGCAACAGACCGTGATAACACAATACCACTTTATACCATATTACTGAGGGAGCGTGTGTTGTTAGTCTGTTGCCTTTTGTTTTTACGGTATGAAGAGCGGCGCCGCAGCGAGGTTGTTGTGTCTACTGTGACAATACACTCTCCCCCCAGCAACAGACCGTAATAACACAATACACTCCCCCCAGCAACAGACCGCCCCAGCGCCGCCGCCGCAGCCGCCCGCCCCCGCGCCGCCGCCGCCGCCGCCGCCGCCCGCGCCCGCGCCGGCCGCCGCGTCGCCGCCGCCGCCGCCGCCGCCCCCGCAGCCGCAGCCGCCGCAGCCGGACCCCGCGGGGCTCGCGGCGCAGCTGCAGCAGGCGAGGCTCAAGCGGCAGGCTAAGGTGAGTTGAGTCACCTGCATGAGATCACCTGAAGGTGGTAGAACCAGTGTAGTTCGACCGGGGAAGTACCACCGCCACACCTATTTCTAGCGTGAAGCATTTCTTGCGTTTCGATAGAAGAGTGTGGTTGCCGGCACACTTTTACATGAGGCGACCATCGTAGTCCTCGGGAGTAGCAACGCATCTGTGTTTGACTTCAGATAGAACCTATGTTCTGTATGAAGTTGATTACAGGTGTCCATGAGCGGCAGTGACCACTTACCATCAGGTGGATTGCATGCTCGTTTGCTACTTCAAAAAAAAAAAAAACCTTAGAGTAGAGACAGGACCCCGCGGGTAGCTGAAGCGGCAGGTGTGTCATGAGATCAACTTACTAACCTAACCTAACCTAACCTAGAGTAGGGTGCTAGGTCACCTTCTAGAGATCGCCATAAAATAGTAATAGTTTAATTTAAACATGTTTAATCATGTGATTTTGTAGATGACTTTATACGTATATCTCGATTGATTTCAATAGAAAGAAAAAATAAAGAAAAAAACGTTGTTTTTTAATTAAATTGAATAGTTTTGACGTAGTGCAATTTTAAACACATAAAATGTAACAAATGTTATAGTTTCTAATATTTTTTATTTTTAATCATTCCGTCAATATTGTTTATATATGCGATGTGTAGATGGGTTGAAATTTCATCTTTGGAATGGTATATTTTTTCAACGATATTAAAATAATATAAATAAACTTTAAGTAATTATTATTTTAAAAAATCATGCTTATCCTTTATAATATGCATAGTGTCATAATAAATCTTGTAACCTACGTGTTTAAGTTCTCCTATTACAACCCAATGTTCGTGTTCCAGCAAGCGAACGCCCCGTCCGAGGCGGCGTCGCCCCCCGGCGGGGCGGAGCACTCGGGCTCGTCGTCGTCGTCGGGCGGCAGCGCGGGCGCCGCGCGCGGCAACCTGCACTGCATGATGCACGAGATGCAGCGCACGCTGGCCCGCCGCCGCGCGCACCTCGACCGCGCTGAGGTAGGAGGGGCGTGCACGCGTGTGGGGCGTGCACGCGTGTGGGGCGTGCACGCGTGTGTGACAGGTGCACGCGTGTGTGACACGGGAAACGCGTGGGTAACACGGGAAACGCGTGTGTGACACAGGCAATGCGTGTGTGGCATAGGCAACGCGTGTGTGACACGGGAAACGCGAGTGTGACATGTGCACGCGTGGGTAACACGGGAAACGCGTGTGTGATACGGGAAACGCGTGGGTAACACGGGAAACGGGTGTGTGACGTGCACGCGAGTGTGACACAGGCAACGCGTGTGTGACACAGGCAACGCGTGTGTGACACAGGCAACGCGTATGTGACTCAGGCAACGCGCGTGTGACACAGGCAACGCGTATGTGACTCAGGCAACGCGCGTGTGACACAGGCAACGCGTGTGTGACACGTGCACGCGTGTGTGACACAGACAACGCATGTGTGACGTGTGCGTGACACGTGCAACGCGTATGTGACACAGGCAACGCGTATGTGACTCAGGCAACGCGCGTGTGACACAGGCAACGCGTGTGTGACACAGACAACGCATGTGTGACGTGTGCGTGACACGTGCAATGCGTATGTGACACAGGCAACGCGTGTGTGACACAGACAACGCGTGTGTGACACAAGCAACGCGTGTGTGACACAGACAACGCATGTGTGACGTGTGCGTGACACGTGCAACGCGTATGTGACACAGGCAACGCGTATGTGACTCAGGCAACGCGCGTGTGACACAGGCAACGCGTGTGTGACACAGACAACGCATGTGTGACGTGTGCGTGACACGTGCAATGCGTATGTGACACAGGCAACGCGTGTGTGACACAGACAACGCGTGTGTGACACAGGCAACGCGTGTGTGACACAGGCAACGCGTGTGTGACACAGGCAATGCGTGTGTGACATGTGCACGCGTGGGTAACACAGGCAACGCGTGTGTGACACAGGCAACGCGTGTGTGACACAGGCAACGCGTATGTGACTCAGGCAACGCGCGTGTGACACAGGCAACGCGTGTGTGACACGTGCACGCGTGTGTAATACAGGCAACGCGTGTGTGACACAGGCAACGCGTGTGTGACGTGTGCACGCGTATGTGACACGTGCACGCGTAAGAGAGGCATGCAAGAGACGGCGTCCCCCGCGGGGTGAAGCACTCAGACTCGTCGTTTGCGACCACAACCGCGCTAAGATAGACCATGTACGCGTGGCGCGTGCAAGAGTGTACGTGATGCACGTGCACATACGCGTATACGACACAAGTACGGGCTCACCAGCATGTATGTACACGCGTGATATACATACACGCGGAAATGACATACACATACAGTAATGTCATGTTCATCGTCAACCCATTATTGTTCCACTGCTGGGCACGGGTCTTCTCTCGGAATGGGAGAGTTATAGGCCATAGTCCACCGCGCCGGCCAAGTGCGAATTGGTGGACTACACACAACTCCGAGATTTTTTTTTAAAGAACTCGGGAGTGTAGGTTTCCTCACGATGTTTTCCTTCACCAAAAACCAGTGATAATTAATTTATAATACGCAAATAATTTAAAAAAAATCTTGGTGCGTGCCTGGGTTTGAACCTCGGACCATGCGATTGAGAGAGCAAGTTTCAACCATTAGGCTATCACTGCTCCTTTAATATTTTTAATCTATTGTATCTATACAATTAATTACATTCTTATTAAACTAATTTTATTTAAATAAAAAAACAGTGTTACGTAACACGTCCTTTAAACCCCCTCCCGCCCCTGTAACGCATGGTATTTTTTTTTTATCTGACTGAAGTATCAAACGAGCATGCAGTCCATCTGATGGTAAGTGGCCACTGCCGCCCATGAACATCTGTAATCAACTTCATACAGAACATGGGTTCTATCTGAAGTCAAACACAGATGCGTTGCTACTCCCGAGGGCTATGATGGTCGCCTCATGTGAAAGTGTGCCGGCAACCACACCCTTCTATCGAAACGCAAGAAATGCTTCGCGCTAGAAATAGGTGTGGCGGTGGTTCTTCCCCGGTCGAACTACACTGGTTCTACCATCTTGATTTTGCAAGACCTAATACTTGAACGGTCCCTAATGTTCACTTACCATTAAGTTAACTGGACGCTCGCTCGCTAATTAAATACCATAAAATAAAACGCATAAGCAATACCAGCCTTACTCTATTCACAGGAATCATCGAACGACAACTCAGTCAACTCCACACCAATGAAGACATGGGAGCGGTCCGCCACGCTGCCCCATCGGATGCCGGCCGCATGTAATGGCAACACTCGTGAGTCGCTTGCGCTTTTATTATTTGCGAGTTTTTAAATCCTTGCAAGATGACAATGAAAGAGACGTAATATAAATTAGGAGATTCAAACTATATCCAGGAGTGGACTTTCAAACGCTAATGAATAAATTCGAAATATGATTTCTTTATTTTTTTTCTATCTTCTTTCTTTATTAATTTGATTATGACAAAATATTGAATAATTTAAATTTAATTTAATTTCATAATTATAATAATAAATAATAAATAAATATTTCATAAAACAAAAGCTGACATACAGCTTATGTTTTTATGCGACATCATTATCTTCATAGATGTGGGCGACTATGGGTCTCGTGCAAAATAACAAATCTTGAGGACAATTCACGTGATATAATTAATACAAAGTCTTTCATCACAAATAAAGCAACCGATACATTCAATGGTAAAAATTATAAAAATTATAAATAATTTTATAAAAGAATGAAACGGAGGGACAGTTCGGTGTTGTCGCTTTTGAGTGACGTTCACAATAATGTGTCTGCCACCCTCGGCTGCAGGGTTGCCAACTCTCAAAAATGTATTCCCCTAAAGTCTTCATTAAAAACCCCTAAAATCCCCCATAATGCATTATTAATTGGAATTCTTCCTGGCAACCTGACTTAACAACGAAAAAAAAGTCTTCGGGTGTAGTGCATGACGTTTTTGTTCCTTTTTTTTTCGTCGTGAGGCATTGATTATATACACTGGCGGGGAGATTTCCCATTAAAAACACCAATATGTTGAAGTTATAAAAATCCGTGAAAATACCCCTAAAAATTTTACACCCCTAAAAAATCCCCATCCTACTTGAAAATCCCCTACATTTGGGGGAAAAACCCCTAAGTTGGCAACTTTGCTCGGCTGACTTCACGACTCTGCCAAGACGCGACGATGTGAAGTTAGCACCGCTCGACGCGCCTTTCGCTTCGATTTAAAATAACCGGACCCGATATGTATATACAAAACAATAACTTAAATTTAAAAATAATACAATTTGAATTAATAAAATTTGAAAATTAATTTGTATTTAAATTTGATTTAATTTAAATTTAATTTGATGTATGTGGAAATAACAAAGTTGTGTTCAGATTCAGATTATTAAAGAGACGTAACATTTGTATACACCTTTTTCTAATACGATAATGTCTGTTTTAAGTTGTAAGGCAAGATACTGGAGCTAACTTTCATTACCATGTAAAAAAAACATGATTGTAATAATATTAAAAAAATGAATATAAATAAGAAAAAAAGACAAACCCGCTGAGTTTCTTGCAGGATCTTCTCAGTTGAGGTCGTATTCCGATCCGGTGGTAGTGTAAGAAAAAAAATGTAACTGACAATTTGTAAGTGCCCCCGCAGGCCTATACAAAATAAAGACATTTCATTTAATTTGCTAGACCACATACTATGTGATTGGGACTCGTTTCAATTCTACTGTAACTAGGTTATTACAGTTTCAATTCCTAATTTAATTTGCCAAAATATCCACTATTTGAAGTGAAATTCTAAAAATCCTGGACTCATTTTCAACATACATAAATAAAACAATTAGAAACTACTTATATTTTATAGGGTATTTAATTCGATTTAATTTATTGTACTAATAACGACTTTCATTGTAATAATAACGAATTATAAACGTTTAGAATAAAACGTCAAAAAATCCAGTTTATCATATACTAGCTGTGCCCGCGACTTCGTCCGCGTGGCACGCAACGCAAGCCCTCAAGGATGAATAATTTTCCCCGTTTTTTTCACATTTTCCATTATTTCTTCGCTACTAATAGTTGCAGCGTGATGTTATATAGCCTACAGCCTTCCTCGATAAATGGTCTATTCAATACAAAAATAATTTTTAAATTCGACCCAGTAGTTCCGGAGATTAGCGCATTCAAACAAACAAACAAACAAATAAACAAACAAACAAACAAACAAACAAACAAACAAACTCTTCAGCTTTATATATTAGTATAGATATTTTGTAGAAAGCATAATTACGGGAAATGTTTTTGTTTTCGTTTTGTCGTACTAACTTCTTATCTTCTACTACGTTTATTTTTAAGCTTTATTAAATACATTCGTTTGCAAGCTAGTGTTGCCATCACAGCACTTACTGTAAGCACATTTTAAATGTTGTGGCAAGCTTTGTGGGGTCGATCCACACTTTTGTATGAGGCGACCGTCATAGTCCTCGGGAGTAGCAACGCATCTGTGATTGACTTCAGATAGAACCCATGTTCTGTGTGAAGTTGCTTACAGATGTCTACGGGCGGCAGTGAACATTTACCATCAGGTGGACTGCATGCTCGTTTGCTACTTCAGTAAGATAAAAAACACTACTGCTAGATACAGAGGGCCAAAAGCTCTTTTGCTAGTTTTTCACGTAACAAATATATTTGTTGCAAGTGTGAATTGACCCTAAATATGTATATCGATGTGCAAGTAGTTTGTTTATAATTTATAATTCATATGATAAATTATACTGTACTTTACTGATAAAAATACAGTATAAAATATTCAAGGTGGTAGAACCAGTGTAGTTTGACCGGGGAAGTAACACCGCCACACCTATATCTAGCGTGAAGCATTTCTTGCGTTTCGATAGAAGGGTGTGGTTGCCGGCACACTTTCACATGAGGCGACCAGCATAGTCCTCGGGAGTGGCAACGCATCTGTGATTGACTTCAGATGGAACTCATGTTCTGTATGAAATTGATTACAGATGTCCATGGGCAGCAGTGACCACTTATCATAAGGTGGACTGCATGCTCGTTTGCTACTTTAGACAAATAAAAAAAAAAATATTTTTCAAATTACCAAATATTTTGATGTTAGACGGTTACCCGCGTGGTATAGTGGTTCCATAAATGGCAATACATCCATCTCAGCTAAAGTATATTAATGCCGTCACTTAGTATAGTTGTTGTATAGATGGCGCTGTATCCAATTGCTCTTAAAGTTACCGCAACTTTGTATAGTTGTTCGATAGATGGCGTTGTATCCATTAAAGTATCTCGTGGCTGTCACCTGGTGCAGTCGTCCGTTAGATGGCGCTATATCCATTGCTGAAGTATCTCGATACTGTTATTGGCACAGTTGTCTGCTAGATGGCGTTGTATCCATTGCTAAAGTGACTTGATCTGTTGCCTGGCACAGTGGTCCGCTAGATAGCGTTGTATCCACTACTAAAGTATCTCGATACTGTCACCTGGCACAGTGGCCCGCTAGATGGCGTTGTATCCATAAACCTGACAGTATATTTCCCGCCCTTAGCGAGCTCGGAGGCGGCGACCCCCCAGCAGCCGCAGTCCCCGCGCTCGGTGCGCAAGCGCTTCGGCTCCGCCAGCGAGGAGACCATCTTGAAGGTACGTTTGTTATATATATCGCCAATGGAAAGGAAATTATTATATTAATACGTGAAGCAAAAACTTGTGAAGCATTTTTAAGTAATATGCCGCGGACGGATTAGTATGAAACTTTGCACGGTTTTAGTGGACGTAGAGAAGGAGTGCAGAATGTTAATTATTTTTTCAAATAGTGCATATATCATACATAAAATCAACTAAAAATACATTACACACACTACCGTGCATTTGTCACAAACACATAAATAATAAACGAAATAGAACATTCAGTGTCTTACTATGAAAACACATAACGTCATAAATATCAATGTTTTTGTCAAAATACCCGCTATCGCTTTTAAATGCAATCAAAATTACTTGAAAATTTTGGTTCTGTGAAATAAATTGCTTCTATCTTTTTCCTTTATTTACATTTATCTTTTTGTTATGTCAATGAGATTTGATGTTTCATTCCTTTAGGTCTTGCATCATTCGTTCATACACAATTGTAGCAGGTATCTTTTATCATTCGTTCTTTCATTCATTCAGCAGGTGAACGGTGGCGGCGAGGGTGGCTGCGTGTCCGCGGCGGAGTGGGACGCCTTCAAGCAGGAGCTGCTGAGGGAGATGAGACACCAGCTCACTCAGATCAAGCGGGACATTCTTGATGGTAACTCCTTTAAGTCAGTTTAGTAAAAGCTGTTTATTCGCGGAGCTACGTACCTTACGTCGCGAATAAAGAAATCAGACAGACATCAGTAATAAACACCGAATCTTATGTCACTCTGTCTCTATCGGTGAATAAATAAATTATTAATCGCAAATACAAGAAAATGTTCGCAATTTTTGTATCCAAGAATACTGAAAACATTAATGTAGATATCGTGAATAAGGAGCTTGGACTGTATAATATGCAGTATTTTCTCCAAAAAAAAACGAGTAAAAATGAGGTAATTGTGTAAAATTAGGTGAAATGTGTTTCTCTTCTAGTTTTCGAACATTTGCATGCCACTATTCGATGGGGCAGCCACCAATTCACAGATTGTCCACCAATTCGCACTTGGCCAGCGCGGTGGACTGAGAGCAGACCCGCCTAGCAGTGGGCCAATAATGGGTTGATGGACTGATTCGATGGGGAAGACAATTCTCGCTAAAGGTAGAGTTGAAAACTCTCCGAAATCGCCTCACAAAATTAATAGATGCCCCGTATAAGTCTAAATTTATATCTTCGCATCAGAAAAACAAGGAAATTAACACGTAAATATCTATTTCCAGCTATGAAAGCAGAGTTCGCGCGCAGGTAAGGTCGCCCCGCGCCCCGAGTGTAACTAGTCTACCGCCGAACTGTTGGACAACGTATTTTATATACATATATATAATATTACTGAATATATGTTTTTTGTAAAAAAAAATCCTGGTTGAAAAAATGTTAATTTTCGCCGCTAGAGGCGCGACTGTCGATGGCATAGAGTTGAATCATAGACATGTCTTTTTTGGTTAAAACTTAAAAATAAAACATTAATGTCTTGTATTGAAATTTTGTCGTGTATCAGAACGAATTTGCTGAATCATTTCAAATTTAGCGTATCCATGATTTAAATCTATGTAAAGTGTGGTACTAAGAGTGCTGAGTTACAATGCGGAAAAAAATCGAATATAGAAACTTGTCAATCGCATGATGAAAATGTACGGTCGTGCCGCTTTTTTGCTTGACTTGGCGGGGGCACTTCCGTGGCCCCAGATTCTAAATTTACGTTATGTTATTACTTTTTTGCATTTTGCGCGTTTTAAGCAACACAACACAGCTTTATTGTACACCAAACACAAAATTATAACAAATAAAAATGAAAGACAAACAAGACAATGTACAAAATGGGTGATTATATCTCTTGTCTTATGTAAATGTTACTTTTGAATTTTTATTTGATTATTTTTCGCATTGAAAACTCACACTAAAGTCTCTTGTTATAAGCTATATGTAATGCAAGAATCTACAACGTTTCAATACGCGAAAACCCCATCTAATTTGGTTCAGTCGCTTATTATCGGGCCTTTGTACTATCGAAGCGTATTTTATGTAAAATATGCATATAATATTTATATATGCACGACTTTTTAAAAACCTAATAATGAAAATTTTGACTGATTTTGAAAATATATTATCAATATATGAAAAAAATGTATTTGATTGTGATTTCACTGATAAATAATTGTTCTTGGTTTAAGATTATATATGTTTTTTTCATGACATTTCACGGTATCGATAAGCTAACAAGTTGAATTGTTAGATTTAACAAATTAACGGACTTTTATGAAAAAAATGTATAAAAAAACAACAAAATTGCCCTTTAGTTTACCGTGTCTCTTTTTTTTTAATATTCCTAATATTAAAATTGTTTTTTTTCTGTTTATTTTCGTGGAAACCGATTTTAAGAATCGCTCGTTAACTGTAAGACTACAATTTGGAGCCTACTTTTATAAAAAAACTTTGTTTATAATTTAGGTCTATTAGTGTAAAAATATGTGTTACAATATTGTATTCATTTTTACTTATTTTTATTTGATTTTAGTCGAAATTCGACCACAATCATAGTTTTCCAAAATATTATTTTGAAAATACTATCAATATAATATATATAGTACCAAACGAAAAAGAAAAAGGCACTAGACTCTTATATCTTTGGTTATTTTAACCAATGTTGTTAGGTTGACGAAAGGACAATTTAAACCATTAAGTATTTGATTTCCCTCCAAAATATGTATGAAACATCTATTCATTTTGAACGGATTACTATGATAATTAATTAAAAATATCATTACTACATGGTCGTTTGTTTTTACTATAAGTGAGACAAAGAATAAAAAGGTTTTTTCTTTGACTTTACAATATTTTTCATGTTTTTTATCAATTAACTAACTCTGAACATAAATTATCGTGGACTTGATGTGTCCTTTCTTAACCTAATAGTATATAACAACTTCGTATATATAATATGATTGTCGATATAAAACAATTTGTTCAACAGTCGAACACGCGGTGAAATGTGATCTTTGACGTAATACAGGGCTCCCACGCGCGAGTGTTGCCCTATAACGAACAACGACTTGCAACACACGCGGTGATGCCAGTTAAAAAAATGTGGGGAGGTTGGGAAAGGTAGACATAGCGCACGAATATCGAAGCATAAACATGTTGTTTCTTTTTTAATTTTATACTTAAAAATATTTATTCGGATACGTATTAATTGTGTAGGCTGTAAGATGAAGGCGTTTTAAATATATTGCATTTTTTACTGTGTGACTTTTGTGATTTTTTTCCGCTAGTAAAAGTAACATGATTTGTCAATTCGACTCTTTTTTTTTACCAAATATTAAAAACAAAACGGAGATTATTCCATAGATCTTCTACGTTCTACTTGACACCTAAATGTACAGATCATGTTTTAGAAAATATGCTTTGCTAAAAATGGAAATTCATATGATATTAGCACAAAAAACAATATGGCAAAAATTACATTTATCCGGTTTTGCTAGGGACACTGAAAAATATGGTCAAAAAAATCTAGAATGATTTCAAAAAAAGCTATCATACGATATAACGGCTTAAAACTTTTTTCTATCCTTGATTGACTATTTTTAAAAAAGGTCGCACAGTAAAAAACGGCCAAGTTTAAAAAATACGTGTAATATTCAACTAGTGTGAGGTTATGTAACTAATATTACTCGGTATTTATTGAAATGTTCCGCGTTGGCTGGCAACACAGCAAAGCAAATTGGGTACTTAACTATTTTTAAGTTAATTGGGGTATTTTCAAGTATTTTAAAAATTTCTGCTTTTGTAATTATTCGAAACGTGGCGCGATATCTTTGAAGTTATAAAAGTTGTCGATTTTTTTCTAACAAATTATTCAAGTTTTAAGTCTCGTCTAAATTTTGTATGTACAAGTTTGTTTTCAAAATTAGCAATAATATGTACGCTTTTTAGTATAATTTTCTTGGAAGCCAGTTTATTTAGTACACTATCTTCTAATAGTAAAAACTAGAATTGGGATTATTGGGGTTTTACAATAATAAAAATAAACCTATGATTTATGAAAGCGATCAGTTACTTCGATTATGTTCATAAATTAATTATATTGGTTCGATTTAAACTTATAAAAAAAAAACATTTGTTTTTAATTGTATACCTTCGTTTTTTAGCGCTTTTTAACCGTTTCCAGCAGGTGAAGGCTCATGAAAATAAATAGTTACGTATCCGTTTGCTGAAAAATGTCTATTATAGTCGGCCACATTGTCCTGTGTTGCCATACGCGACAGCCTAGTGTTAAGTACTATATAGAATATTATTAAATGTATGTTACGCCCCTTTCGTCTGTCGTCGAATGGCTTTATTATTTATTTTTTTATATTTTTCGAACGCCCCAACATTTCCAATATAGTCTTCCAAAAATAGGTTTAGTCGTGTATGTTTTATTGAATGTAGTTCTGCTTATTAAATGTGTCATTTATGCATTTATTCATAAATTCTAATATTAGAAGTTTTACTTAGTTGAAGTTAGCCCCCCAGGGGCAGCATCCCATCTGTGACCAGCCCCAAGGGGTATGCCCTAAGGGTGGTAGTGACTTGCCATGTGGACTGCTTGCTCATTTGGTACTGCCAGGATATAAAACAACTTACTTGAGGTGTGTCCAGCCTTGTCAAAGATTGCTGACGTGATGTACTCAGTCTTATCTTTGAAGATGAATTTAAAGAATATTTTAAAGGCTATTTATTTTCAGACTACATCCACCAACTCCTAAGCCCACTGCTAAATAATGCATTTTCCCCTAGTTTTTTCAATCTAAGCTAAGCTCTTCAATTAAATCCCCCTTGATTTGAGTGTAGAACTAAGCAGTAAATGGTGCTATTCTAGACCTCTGACGACAATGAAAAGAAAAAGATATGAAAAACATTTTTTTTTCTTTTTAGACTTCCGTTTTTGCTTCGGATCCTCTTCAACCTATAAAACTGAGACGCATAAATACTAGTGTAATTTTGTCCTGTAAACCTATTTTTAATTGCAATTACAATAATTGTCACCGATAAAGTATGTTACATTTATTTCAGGGCGTTCGTTATAACAGATCAGAAAATATAGGCCAAACTAGATGTTAAGAGCAGTATAGCGCTTTTGTAGTAATAGTCAAAAATCGTAGATTTCCCAAGTCGTTTCATCCGACGACAGACGAAATAGGGGATCATTCATAAATTATGTCACAGGGGGAGTGGGAAATATGGAACGGGGGGGGGGGGGGGTGTTAGCGGTCTTATGCTTCGTGACGTCACAACTGGTAAAATAACCAAAATTAAGGGTAGGGGTTGTCTATGATTAGGTATGTAAAACACCTTTTAAAGACATATTTCATAATTTTAGTGGATTATGTGTTATTTGTTTTTAATTATGTGTTATTTGATTTTTAAATTAGTTCAGAAACCATAAGAAATTCGATAATGAAAAAATGCGACACATTTCAACAAAGAAGAGGAACTTAAAGAGTAAATTAATTGATTAACATAATTGCAGTAGAAATATAATTTGTGGCGTCACGATAGGAAGAGGTTAGATGTGTAGTGACATGGAAAGAAATCAATAATGTAGTAAGTGATCTCATTTATGAATGATCTCCACTCAATTATATACGGAATGTATCACAATATTAAAAATCGAATATAAAAAGTACATTGTTCGTAGCAGTACAGAAAAATATTGGATATAATTATAAGTACCGTTCTGCTTAGTAACTTGGCACGGCACACGATTGTTTTGTTTAGTTTTTAAGGTCAAATCAACGGACTGAACGTATCATTCCAGGCGAGCCCAGGTTCTGTCCCGGCCTATGCATGATTTCGTACAAAAGTGGAATTTTTGGAAAAAAAAAAACAAAACAAAAACACCATTTTTTACACTTTACACTTTTTACACTGTGCAGGTTTTTTACTATTTTTCGTAGCGGCAACGTCCTCTTTTGGGATGTCGGGATATGCGATCGAAATTTTAACTAATTTTATTGACTAATCGAAGTTTGTTTCTACGACGCGAACTGGTGCAGAACTGAACGAGCAAATTCCATTTTTTCTTACTTTTCGACTGATTGTGCATTTATATAAAAATCGTCTCGACCCCCTTTAGTTCAATTTACACGATTTATTTCGTAAACTGAAAAACAAAAACGTAAAATAAATCAAATACGCATCCACTATAGATGGTGATTAACTTAGTGATATTTATATAACTATTGTAACGTGTAAGATAAATAAATGGATAGTATTAAATAAAATATAATGATAACTAACCAAATTTTAGTTGGATTTACTAACAGTTGTTTATTTTGTATTGGTCTCAGTCACGTCAAAGATTTATATTTATTTTCGTCGTGTGAAATTTATCAAAACGTATGCCATGATGATATAGGCATTTAGTTTCGTATCTTTTATTTTAGTGATATATAGTTTGAATGTAGCGTTTATATGTGGTGGCCGGTTCGTTGCGAACTTGGCCCTAGCACTGCGTGTGCCGATAGACGATGACTATTACAAAATGTAATACGCTTATTTAATATGATTTAATACGTATAATTCATTTGTGTTATTAAATATTACATTAAAATGTCGCAATTTGCATTTGTGTTATTTTGATTAATGATTGATAATTCAGTGATGTTTAGTTATGTTTTGTCAAGGATCATAAATGCGCGGCATTTGAGATGTCAAATTTGACAGGTGAAGTTTTTAGTATTGCCAGTTGAGTAACGTTCCTTAATATTAGGTGATTTAACGTTATTGCTTACCGCCTTCTAGCCGACTTTCCTATGGAAGAGGCTATTTTTATAGTTAAATTTATAATTTGCATTTGTTTAGTTTTGTTAATTGAACAAAGGTATTGAGTTAATTTCAATTTGGCTCACCTTTACTTAGAGAATTAAAAAATATGTTTTAATTTTTTTTTTTTATTTTCTGTGAATCCAATTTGGTTATTTGTAATAAGTAATAATAAGTAATACAGACTTTATGGTCCTTGTCGAAATATTATAATTATAATTTTGTATTTATTATTTCCTCGTATTTATTCAGAAACGTTTTAAGTACGGACAGTAGATCAGCGCTAGCATAGGTTACCATATTGTGTTGTACTTGTTTTTCGATTTCGTCCTAATTATTATTTTTTGTAGTCACTCCGATTAATGTAAATACTTTGTAACGAATTATATATTTTTTGTGATCGTACTGTTTTGTTTTTTTTTGTTTTCCCTCTTTTTTATGCTTTTTTTCGTAAATTTGGTTATTAAAATTTAAAGGCTGAATCCATTTTTGTATTTTTATTCACATTTATACACAAACTTTGCATTAATAAGCACGCTCCTCCAATAATATAAACCTTTTATTTAAATAATCTACGTAAACGAGAAAAACGACTTATATATATAACTGTATTGATAGTATGTACGTACATACGTATTGTTATTGTATTGAAATATCAATAATGACTATGGAAGTGACGTTTGATTGGATAGCTGTAAACGCCGAGTTTGTTGTGGAATAAATGTTGCCAGTTAAATGTTTCTGAACTATATTTTGAAGCGCGCGAATATGTGTTTTATCTGTTTGACGTAATATATTGTCGTTGCAAATTTAAAAGTTGTGACAAAATTTTCTTCATAATGACCTTACGTGGTACGTAAAGAATAAAAAAAAATAACTTGAATAAAGGTTATGTCATCTTTAATTTATATTTTATTTATTTAGAATATCTCTTAATTTAAGTAAAAACGTGCTTTATTTAACGTAACCAAACATTTTTAAAGTCTCTTAAGATGTTTCCATATTTTTTCTTGTTTCTTGAAATATTGTACATGTTTTAAGTTCGCAACAGCGCAATTTCAACGGTACCAGTTTGTAAGTGATGCCTAAAAGTTTATTTAGTTAAAAAATAGGTCGTTTTAGAAGCGTTTATTAATATTATTAAGTTGTAAAGTGTCACAATTTAGTACTTGTATTTATGAACCTCAGAAAATAATTTCAAATGCTGTATACTGATTTTCTCCGTAGTTCCTAGATTCAACTGTTTTTCATTATATTATCTATATTTAAAGGAATATGTATCTTGAATGGTGTGATGGCGTTTACGGTATAGGAGATAGCTTACTGTTTTATGTACATACGCTGGAGTCAATAAATTGATTACTAAGTGATATTTTTGTTTTATTAAAATAAACTTTCCCTGTTTCCCCAAAATTGCAATTGCAAACTATAAAAACTAAATATCTACCAGGACATTATGACTGTAAAGGAGGTTAACAGTTGTTTCAGTTTGATTTATAAGTGAATTTCGAAGTGAAATTTGTTTGCGCATGTGGGTAGATTTAAATCGGATGCAACGCGATACTAAAATGGGAGATACTAGAGCAACATAACTATGAAGGAGATGAACGATTCTTTCAAAGAGATTATTCGCCTCTCGCTCTAAACGCGTGAGCGGGACGCAAATAGAGTTGATACTAACGTGCGAGTGAGGCAAAATATACTGTCTATTTCTTTTCATAACGTTGGAGATATATTTGTCTCTTTCACATAATTGACGGTAGTATAAAAAAATGTGTGTGTACTTATTGTACAAGCGTTAAAAGTTATACTTCTTTGGCGTAACAAGATAAAAGAAATATTAAAAAATATATCTTTCGCCTTATTCTCATAATTTTTTCATAACACGCTTATAGGATATGTCATATAAGTTCAAAAAAAAGTGCACTCGGAAACTGTCGAGGTATAGCTATTGCATATAAATTTGAAAATAAAATTGATATAAATATATATCGCAAATATACTAGAGCAATATAATAATAAAGGAGGTGGGAACTTCAAAGAAATTCGGCATCTCTCTTCAAGTGAAGCTTATTATTATAAATATTTAGTGTCACTTCTGACATAATAGAGTTCTTAATTTCGTAAATATTTCATTTTGTTCTGCACCAGCCCCATACATAAACTGAAAACTAGATATGTTCTACCAGGATATTATGACTGAAAAGTAGGTTAATAATTATTTCAAAGAGTCTTTATTTTTATTGCACAAATTATGACTGAAAAGTAGGTTAATAATTATTTCAAAGAGTCTTTATTTTTATTGCACAAAATCACCCATAAAATATCATTTCTACAATATGAAACTTAATTTCATCTACCAGGCTACCATGACTGCGAAGGAGGTTAACAATTATTTCAAAGAGTTGTAGATGGAGGATGGAGGAGTATATGCGTCTCTTTCACTCTCATCACGTGCAACTAAGTAAGAGTGGGACAAAAGTACACATCGTTGTAAGTCATTTGAGTGACATAAAATATATCTTGCCCGATACTTGTCAAAAATGATAAATATATGTTTGTCTCTTTCTTTCTAACATGCTAAAGGTGGGATAGAAAGAGATGGTAGTCTCCTTCGCTTTCTAAGATCATTGTTATGACGGTATTTGTATATTCCATAAAACTACATTACCTTCGTTTTTATTAGTTTTCGTCTTATTTAGTGTCACGATAAATAAAACAACGAACTAAAAAATGTATTTTTTATTAAAAAGAGGAAAATAAAATTAAAGAAACACATTGCCAACATTTATAAATAATAATATTCATTTCATCGGACATAATCACATACAGATTATGCTTTAACAACCTTATACAAAAGATATCGTGTACATTTGTCATGTTAATAATAATATAAACAATTTTAACGTAAAATATACGGAGGCTACTCTGCTACAAATACTTTGTGATGTTATATTAATTTTTCTCAAATATAACCAAAAATAAGTTATGCCTAGATTGGACCAATATGACCATTTTTTTTATTTGTAACCTTTTTTTAATGTGTGTACTTTTGACGCCATAGATAAGAAAAATGGCGGGATAATTTAAATGATGTTCTTTGTTTCTATTTTTTTTTAATTTGACGTTCCGTCTAGATAAACAGTATCTATGATAACAATAATTTACCGCATTTTATGTATTGTCCGTGTGTTTATTGTAAATTTTTGCAGTCTTAAAACATCCAAGTATTTGTTAATGTTATTGTGCTCTTGACTTTAAATAAAATATACATTTTTTTACTTGATTATATATTAATTCATCCATAAAATGTTATATAGATTTTTATTTCATTATTCTTCTCAGTAGTTGTAGCAAGTAATCCTTTCATTTAATGGTGTCCAATTTTGTGACAACACGTACATATGGCATCGAAAAATGCTCATAATCAAATTTAGGCACTATAATTAGCCTTGTCATCAAAATGGACGATACTATCAAGTCAGTCACTCACGGAAAATAAAACCTTACATAAATAAGAACATATAGGATCAATAACATAATGGTCACTGGTGAGTGTTGCCATTCGGCGAAATTTCCTACCAAAGTAGTAGTTTTAACATTTCAAGCTTCAAGCGCGGGTGACAGTTATATTGCACTTACTGACAACACAGATTGTGCGTTAAGCACTTAAAACTAAAGTATACATTGACTTCACAACTCCTCACAGGAGTGGCACAGATACGTAAACAATATAAAATAACAGAAACAATAAGATTTACAATCTGGTAACTTTATTTATTATACACTGCGTATTGTAACTGAAGAACTGAGGTAGTGATGTTCCGATACATCCTCTTTTCCATACTTTGGCTAACGTCACAGATTTTCACAATAGAGATAAAGATGAATCATGAATGATGTATAGAACTGCTACAGGTGGGTTCTAGCGATATCTAATCTAATCTAAGAAGTTTCATCGCCGATTAAGTGACAAGAAAATTTCAAGAATGTAGTCAAATAGGGACAGTCCCACTACTTTTTGTTACTTAAAACTAGTTATAATGTTACATTTATAAATAAATATTTGTAAAAAAGCCTATACAATGTATATAATTATAGTGGAGTACATAAGTTGTACTTAGAAATATTTTGTGTATATTCCTTAATAATTTTAATAATTTAAGTAGCTTTTGACGAGTGCACAAGCGATCGCTGAGTGAGAAGCTCACAACATTCGTATATTCTTGTCTGTGTACGGAGATGAGATGTAGGCCCTGGAAAAGAGATATATAGTTAATAATATGAAATATCTGAGTATCTCTGCAAGGGGTTGAAGTAAAACTTCTTTGATAGTTTATGCGTGATCTAAAAATATTTAAAAAGTAATTTGTCATATTCAAAATTATATTTGTATATAATGTGCTTTATAGTGGTAGTAACAAAGAGTTATATTTAAATAAAAGTATGTTATATCACTTATTATTATCATGAATAAAACTAAAAGTTTATGATAATTTTAATAAGAATCCATTTCATTCTACACTTTATTTTATTTTTCACTTAACAGAGTTTGGTTTTATAAAATTTTATAATTATAAGTAAATGTATTACAATCATGATATTTTGCAACTCTGTAGAAATTGAATAGGTACTAGTAATTACAAGTATGTTAATATATTTTTATAGTTATCCATATAACATTTTAGTTTCTCAAATCGCTTAAAGAAGTTTTACTTCAATAAAATGATACAATTACATGATATATACAAGATAACGGCAAAAGTATAACAAATTAAAATAAGGGGCAAATCAGACACAATTAGCATGATTCTGTTCTTGCGTTTGCATTTATTTATAATAAGGTCAATGAAATCAATCCAGTCAATAAAATCAGTAATGCGTCAATAAGGAATGATAGCCATGAATATTATAATGTGATTTTTAATTCGAAATACAAAATTATTTTAAATGTTATTTTAAAGTTTATTTGCATCAAGTAGGCTACGAAGTGCCACTTACGGCGAACGGCTTTGACTTGCCGAAAATCCTGATGACTTCTGTCTTTTAGGGTAGGCACAAAATTTTTTTTCATGCATACACAAAATTATTTTTAAGTTTTTTATATTTGTAAGCTATTTATTTATATAACAATATAACAATTTCGCCAGTGGAAAGGAAATAACGCTAAAGCGCCAAATTAGCATTTGTGGTTAGTGAGGTTTGAAGTCTTTTTTTACAGAACAAAAATCATGTCACATTTAATTTTTGTGGGATCATGTCGAGTAGTATGAACTCCCAACAACAATTATAGACAACTATAACTATAATTATAGTTATATACTACCATATATACTCCCAACAACAACTATAAATAAATGTTACTATAATTATTGTTAAAGTTAATTATAATTGTTGTTGGGATAACTATAACTATAATTGAAGTTATATTTATTTATAAATGTGAAACTTATTACTTCAATCCTATTGATACATACTGATTATAATTAGTAGCAATTTTCTATACAATCTATACATAAAGTTTATCACTTATTTAGGCGTACTCTTCTTTATAATATGTTCGGATTGTCTCTCAAATTAAAAATCAGTCAATACATTACAACACATGGGAAAACCATGGATTGTTTTTCTCCAGAACTTACCTATTTTTTTGAACAAAATGTTTTATGAGCGCACGTACAATTCAAACCAAAAACATGACTACATAATATGATTTTTTTAAGGAAAATAAAAATGCAACATGGCAACATTGATTACATTTGTGATGAGTGTAGCCAACATCCGAAGCTACCCCTTTTTAAGGGCAAAAATTGCGAAAGTTATAGTGAGGTCACATTTTATTGTTTTTTTTTTAAATGATTTTGGGGTGTATAATGATTTTTAGGGATGGGAAATTAAAGTGCTGGCAACACTGTGTCTATGTGTTAATACAAACATTACAGAAACACAAACGACATCGACAACGTCAAAGTAAACAGCATGCTCGTGAAAAAGCCAGAACTATACGTCGAATCTACAAACTTTAATATTTTTAAAGAACCTGAGCGGCATATGCTTGTAATTTTTTTTAGATTTTTTTGGATTTTTTCTTGCAGTCTTCTCTTAGCTTGACTATTCATTTAGCACGGGGAGCATGGATCTAGAAGAATAATTTGTATGTTAGTATGTGTAAATGCTACGGAATATGTTCTACTTACCAATAATAAAAAAAGCTATATTTTTGCGTGAGTCTAAGGAACGCAGTGCTAACACTACCTCTACTATTCTAAGCTACTAGCTTTTCCTAATAGCAATAATAAATTTGCATGATACAATGTGCCCTTGATAGTTTAAAAGGCGCATTTAACAAGAAGTAAAACGGGAAAAATACCGAATTAATGAAACGGAAAATTCTTTAAAGTCCGCATGTAAAATTCTATTGAAAAATTACATTGATAACATTTTTGTTTATTTCTTAAAATTTAAATATACTTTACTGTAAAACTCTGTGTCGATTTTACAGCATAAAATTGTTATATCTTAAGTTAGGTACTTGTACTTCGTAATTTTAAAAAAGATGTTTTGGTAACTAGGCATTCTAAACTATAAAGCAATATTTATTTCTTTGAAAGACTGACAAATAAGTTTTATTTTAAATAAAAATTTAATATGCTACTACCTTAATTGGACGTCGTCAACCCATTATTGTCCCACTGCTGGGCACGGGTCTTCTCTCGGAATGCGAGAGTTATAGGCCATAGTCCACCGCGCTGGTCAAGAGCGGTTTGGTGGAACACACACCTCCGAGAACTTTTTTTTAAGATTTCTCGGTCGTGTAGGTTTCCTGACGATGTTTTCATTCACCGAAAAGCAGTGATAATTAATGTCTATAAGCACATAAATCAGTGGTGCGTGCCTGGGTTTGAACCTCGGATCTCCCGATCGAGAGGGCAAGTTTCAACCATTAGGCTATCACTGCGAACATCCAGAATTAACAATTTAAATTGCAATGGAGCGAAATAAAAGAATAAATAATTACTGGCACTTCACAATCTCCTTCCTTCTATTGAAAAAAATGTTAAATACGCCTTTTTAACAGTAGAGGACAGAATAATGCTCACATTATGATTTTCATTGCATTTTCCAAGCATGTAAACGATTACTATTTTCGACAGTTACTAAATAATTAATTCGATGCATCTATATTTATTAAACATTTCATATACATCTATAGTGAATGAATTTTCTAAAATCCAAACTGTGATTTTATGTATTTTTTTTTCAAATCACTAATTGAATGAAATGTATTATGCAATTAAAAATGTATTTATTTAAAAATTATCAATAAGATTTTTATACCATATTCATATCTTAGTATAAATACTAATTGGCATTAACACTAAATGTTTATGTCATCTGTATTTTTTATCAATTTAATATAATCTACGAAATTATTACAACATATATGTCTAAGAGCTTCGATTTGTTTACTATGTAAAAGTGAATATCAACTGGACACTGGCATATATTACATGAAAATCAGTTAATAATTGTTTCTCGTAAATTCTTAGAATACTACTTATTTCTATATAAAATTAAGTTACAGTCAAGTACGCAATACACATGGCCGTTAGTCATTATTTGGCATTTGGCTAAGGATCTCTGTAAGGAACTTCTTAAAGAACTTTTCAAGGTGGTAGAACCAGTGTAGTTCGACCGGGGAAGTACCACCGCCACACCTAATTCTAGCGTGAAGCACTTCTTGCGCGAGATGGAAGTGTGTGGTTGCCGGCTCACTTTCACATGAGGCGACCATCACAGTCCTCGGGAGTAGCACCGCATTTGTAATTGACTTCAGATGGAATCCTTGTTCTGTATGAAGTTGATTACAGATGTCTGTGGGCGGCAGTGATCACCATCAGGTTGACTGCTCATTTGCTACTTCAGTCAGATAAAATAAAACAGCGGTACTATCTGGCGTGAATTTCAGAAGCGAATTGCAGAAGCGAAGCTTGCTTTCGAGGACTATAGTTCGCCTCTTTATAAAGTGAGCCGGCAACCACACCATTTCACCATGAGAACTGCTTCACGGTAGAAATAGGTGTGGCGGTGGTACCACCCCGGTCCAACCATACTTTTATCAACTTGCGAAAATGTTTTTATAGTTCGTATTAAACTAATCTAAATTTAACTTTGAAATAATAATACTTATGTAATAATTAATGAAATTTGCAATAACAACAAAACATTATAGTTCATGTATTATTTCAACTTCGAATGCGAATTACATTAACCCAATTATTTTTATATGTAATTCTAGCGTTAATACAATAGGAAGCCTATTGTTTATAATAGTCACTGTCATTTGAGCAGCAGACCAATATATTTATTGCGTCTTATTTCCATTCTGGGGACTAATATGGATATACAAATAAGAAATAGAAATCGTTTTTATACTCATCCTACCAACCCATAGAGTATTAAGATTTTATTTTTTTCAAATGGCAACACTGACAGTTTATTTATTTATTGGATTATTATCGCAAGAATCAGCAGATACAATATTTAAATACAGAATGTCATATTTAGGCTATTTGCTAACTGATCTCACAATCACAGTTAATATAACCAGGGCCCAGTTGTGTAAATAAAATGTAAAAATATAAGAAACTACATAAGTACCTTCCATTTCCAAAGCTATGGGAATGGGACCTTGGCAGCGTAAAAAATTAAATACATATAAGCTATATAGCAAAATGATTGTACATAATGTTAGTTTACGAGATTTTTGGCATATTTAATATGGCAACATTTAAGATGTCAGTTTTATAATATTGACATACCCTAAACATGCAGTCCACCTGATGGTAGGTGGTATCTGCCGCACTTAGACATCTGACTGACTTCAAATTGAACAGGGATTCTATCTGAAGTTAATCACACGTGCGTTGCTATTCCCGAGGACTAAGATGGTCGCCTCATATAAAAGTGAGCCGGGAACCAAACCCTTCCAACGAAACGCAAGAACTGCTTCACGCTAGAAATAGGTGTAGATGGTACCTCCCCAATCGAACTGGCTCCACCTTTTAAAGATTTCCAGTCATTATTCTACTTTAATATGCACCAAAAATCTCGCAAAATCTCGATTTGCCTTTTTCTTTACAAATCGAATAAAATATAAGAAAAAGACATTGCTATCTAGTGAGAGGTATGATTTTGCATTGGTTTATGTCATCTACAGATTCCTGCAAGCATGGGTACTATTTTAGAAATGGAAGATTCGAGCAAAAATATTTGCCAAATGAATCGACGGGGTCGGGATCTCAAAGCCAATTAAGGGTACGAATTGTTTATTTTATTTAAAAAGACCCCACACATTTTCAAATAGAAATAATTGGAAAAATAAGTAATATTGTGTTGTATGTGCTGTGAAATACAATTTCATTGTAAGACTATGAAAACCCTTAAAAAGCCAGACATTCGGACATTATGTTTAATTTTTAAATCTTCATGATTATATTTAAAGATTTTTCTTTGCAATAAAAGTTGTATGTAACACGCAAGAATTATTACTATTATTTTGTTTACTGGCTAGGTTGCCAAAATATTATATTCATGTGATATTTTGCCCGACAGTCTGCCTTGACTTGTTTTTTTAATGTATCATGTACGAACACCACTTACCAAGATTATTATGAAAAGTTAAAAGTTAACATTGATACATGAGTAAGCGCGCTTCTACGTCTAGAACGAGCGGAGTACCTCGTACGGGAGCTGTTCATTTCCTTGTAGTCTAATACCAAAATAATTATTGCTAGAGTTCATGTTAAAACTTTATAAATAAACTCTATAATTAAAACAATAATCACCCTAAAATAAGTTATCTTAGACTAAAGTGATTATATTAAAAAAGAAACAGTTGACAGTTCTATTGGCGGGAACAATTAGGCGCCATTTTCAAATATATTATTAATAAGAATGCCATGATACTTTATTATGGAACTATTTTCTAATATGTTATACAAAATTATCTATTAACATCTAATTACCTATTATTCTCAAAATAGTAGTTTTGGGTTTGATTTCATTTGTAATAAATACTCTTAATAAATATATACGAAGTTAATTTTCTAAAAATAAGTCGGTCATAATTTCGGCAAAGATACAATCAACACCATACAGCCAAGAATTACGTTACAAGTGCCATAGAAACGTGAATTTATACTTTAAACTTCTACAGCGCTGCATGTTAATATAAAGTGTAATAAAACATGATTAATTCAGCCATAATTCTGACAAAGTTCAATAATATTATTTAGCCAAGACAATGCCATTTTCTATGATAACTTTATTATGCTAGTCGTATGTCTGCATTGTCATCATTATACAGCCAAGTTTTTTTTAGTATAAAACATAACTTCATACAATCTTCATACAGTCTTATCTTTAGCAAAGAATATCAGTGCTATGCAGCAAAGTATTTTTTTCTTTAATAATGTAATGTCATATAGCCAGAGATTGACAAAATCACTGTTATTCAGCCAATTTTTTTTTAAAATTTCGTAGACAATTTTATACAGCCAGATTTCGGCAAAGATCATCAGTTTTGTACAGCCAATTAGTTTTTAAATTTCACAAATCATTTTCACAGGAACATTTCGGCAAGGATCATATATGTTATACAGCCAATTTTTTTAATTTGTCTACAGCCAGATTTCGTCAAAGATAACCAGCGTTATACAGCCAAGTAACCAAGTGAATACTCACAGCTCCATATTTTGCACGGTGGATTGCGGGCAGGTGGACGGCACCTTCACGTGGCAGTGCTTGTGGCAGCGCAGGCGGCAGTCGCGGCACTCGTAGCCCTGCTTGCCGAGCCGCCGCGCTATCGTCTTGTTGCACACCTCGCATACTGTGCCACTGTAATGATATTTCATTTTAATAAGAGTACTTTTTCAGTTTGTATTAATATGAAAAAAGAAAAACTTGACATCGTTTGAAGTCGGATAAAAAAGTGCTGCTTAAAAAAAAGTGTCAAAAATAATAAACGACACCAAGTTCGTTTATAATTTTTGACAGTTTTAAAAGCATTTAAGCTCCATTTTTAACAGACTTCAAAAATGAGGAGGTTATCATGAGCCGTTGCTTTACCAATATTTATTTAACTGGCTTCAACAAATAAAAACTTTTTAACAAAAAATATCTACCGACTTCCATGTCACAAAAAAGTAAAAAATAATTTAAATATATTTTGGTCTAGAACATACTCAGTACTTAGTACATAGTCCTGAAGTCGGTGCTCGACATATTTCGCTGGACGACGGTAACTACGTCCTATATGAGCACCGACTTCAGAACTATGTACTAAGTACTGAGTATGTTCTAGACCAAAATATATTTAAATTATTTTTTACTTTTTTGTGACATGGAAGTCGGTAGATATTTTTTGTTAAAAAGTTTTTATTTTACACTTTTTAGTGACTATATTTTTATGTTTGTATTTAAATAAAGCCTCTAAGTTTGCTTTGTGCATCTACATATTCACAAAAATTAAACATAAAACACTTTTACAATTCATACAAACAGGGCGCCCCCTCTGGAAGTACCCCTCCATCATCAGGGTTGAGGAGTTGAAGGTCAAATTTTTCATCTTATATTGTTGCTTAGTAATCTTATAACATATACGTTAGTACCAGGTGGCTAACTTCTGTGGCTCAGGCTTGCAGTACCCTGCATCATCAGGGTTTAGAAGTTGAAGGTCAAAATTTTAATTTTGTGCCTCTGTTTGGTATTATTTTTACATACCCGTAAGCACCAAATTGCCAACTCCTATGGTTTAGAATTGAAGTACCCCTTCATCATCAGGGTCGAGGAGTTGAAGGTCAAAATTTTAATTTTGTGCCTCTGCTTAGTATTATTTTTACATAACCGTAAGCACCAAATTGCCAACTCCTATGGTTTAGGATTGAAGTACCCCTTCATCATCAGGGTTGAGGAGTTGAAGGTCAAATTTTTGATTTTATATTTTTGCTTAGTATTTTCTTTACATAACCGTAAGCACCAAATTGCCAACTTCTATGGTTTAGGATTGAAGTACCCCTCCATCATCAGGGTTGAGGAGTTGAAGGTCAAATTTTTCATCTTATGTTTTTGCTCAGTAATCTTATAACATATACGTAAGCACCAAATGGCTTATTCCTATGGTTTTGGCTTTAAGTACCCCTGCATCATCAGGGTTGAGGAGTTGAAGGTCAAATTTTTGTCCCATGAATTTGCTTAACAATTTCATTATATATTCGCAAACATCAAACGACCAACTTTTATAGTTCAGGCTAGCAGTACCCCTGCATCATCAGGATTGAAGAGTTGAAGGTCAAATTTTTCATAGTAAATACCTACATAGTAATTTTATTCTATATTTTACTCAATTGGACTTCTCCAGCTAAGGTTCGGCCGACTATCACTAATTTTATTATTTTGCTCCAAAAAGTTGAAGATCCTATGATTAGAACCTTATCAAACTCTTATCAGACTACCCCTGGAGTACATCCTTTCTAATAAAAAAAGAATCATCAAAATCCGTTGGCGGGATATTGAGTTATTCATACATTTATCGCGTACATTGAAAATGCAAATTTAAGACTTATGCGTTTTTCTTATGGATGCCCTAGTCAAAAAAATACTAAAAAAAAAATGGGACCCTATGACACGCACTATCTTTCAAATAAAAAAAAAATCATCTAAATCGGTTCACCCAGTCCGGAGAAATGAGGTAACAAATATAAAAAAAAAAAAAAAAAAAAAAAAAAAAATACAGACGAATTGATAACCTCCTCCTTTTTGGAAGTCTGTTAAAAAAAATGCCGGCATTTCCCTTACAACGGCACAATTTTCTTCAATATATTTGGATAGCCACCAATTCAATATATTTGGATGTCCACCAATTCGCACTTGGCCAGCGCGGTGGACTATGGCCTAAACTCTCTCATTCTGAGAGAAGACCCGTGCCCAGCAGTGGGACAATAATGGGTTGATGGATGGATATTTGGATAGCAAACTTTAACAAAGGATGTACTACATAATTTTTTACAATTTGTATAATTTAATAAGTTAACTTACAATTTTATTTTATTTGTTATACAACTATATAAATCGGCAACCTACCCGCTGAGATGTTTAGCAATGAACGTATGCTCGTTATAAATGTGGAGTTTCACGCCCTTCCGCCGCCATCTTGACCTCTGGGCCACCGTCAGTGGCACCAGGTAGTGTTTCTTGATGCCGGCCTCGATGGTCTCCAGCACCAGGGTGGAGGCCTCGTGGATGAAGGTCCGCGCTGATGCTGTACTGAATCCGGAGACCTCGCTGAGAGAGGACCTTTTGTGGTTAATTGTTGTTTTTTGTGGAGAGGTTAGGTTAGGGTGAGTTAAATTAGGAGGGTAGATTAAATGATATAATTTAGGTTAGGTTAGGAGGGGGTAGTATAACATAGGTGAGTAAAGGTTTAAATATAGGAAATTATAAAGGAATTGGAAGAAGAGGGTGGTTTAGGGGGTACAAATAAGTTCGAGTAAAAGGTTGGTTTTATAATTAGAGGTTTGGAAATAAGGTTGTAAGAAAATATATTTATTTAATATAAAAATCAAACCAATGCGGTTCATATTTACAAATTTCGTTGAGTGTTTGAATAATAAATCAGGGTTTAAAAAATATGAAAAAAAAAAACAAGTAAAAAAGTGCACAAAATTTAAAGAATTATGAAAGCAAAGAGTCAAAGCAGAAAAAATGATAAAGCGAAACGCATGCAATGCATTTAAAAAAATATGATATTTTAAAAATAGAACAATTAGTTTGAAATTCCAATGTTACCAGGTTGCAGAGTGCGATTACCCCCAGCAAGTGAGTGTTGACAGATGAAAAAAAGAGAAAATTCACAATTAGTGCCGGTGTTACCTGCCTAAAATTTTATTATAATTAATTCCTACATTCTAAGCATAGCAAGACAGCATTATTTTGTTATAAGCTACATATCATCCCATTACTGTACAACTGGTGAGCACAGACTCGGTATTCGGAACCTCCCACCCACTATAAGCATAGACAAAGATTTTTATACAGTGGTATAGAGTGGGAAAAAATGCTGAAGTGCCTATGGTTGTGGTAACTTTTCAGCACTATTTGCAATAATTAAGTCTTAATTTATTATTAATAACAATAAAAAAACTATACAATTGTTTAATTGTTAGAAATAATACAGTCTTGCCATGCTTCGGTATTAATATTTAGTGTAGCCAATTGTTTTTTGCAAGCGCGAAGCGCATTTTTACATTTTTTTAATTTGCTTAAAATTAAAAGTTACTATATTATGATACTAAAGTCAAAAGCTTAAGGCTTATATTGACTTTTAGTTCTAAGGGCTAAAGTTAAGTGTTACCAGTGCAACGTTTAAGTCGAATCTAAACTTATTATTCGATTTTTTCCCAAAAATATGGGAGTTATTCTATGACATTGATTTTTTTATCAAGACATCCTTTCTTTCACCATCGCATGATGGTAAGTGGCTACCAATGGACTACTATAACCAACCATAGATAAAGAAAGTCTTAACTAAGGTTTGGCATAAATGCGTTGCTTCCCCTGGGGATGAATACCACCCTCTTTTAGCTAAAACGCTTCACAAACATTGCCCTTATAAGAGAAATATAATTCACCACGAAAGGCCATTTACCTCCCTTTTTTGTCGAGGGTGAAACCTTCAAAAGGTACCCGATGTCGTGGGAGCGACGCGTGGTTATGTGGGATTTTTACCGCAAAACCCCTCCGGTGGTCGCCCTCGGCGCTACAAAGAGGATTCCGGGATCTCCAAAGGAACGCAACCGGAGTCCTCTGAGTGCGTTGCCCCATGGGGCTCCTCTCAGATAGGCGGCTAGGCACACCGTTCCGTATATGCGACCACACCTACCGCCTTCCTTCCCGGGATCGCCTGACCGAACGGTTCGAGCTCCCACTCTAGCCCCGCAACCCCGGAAGCCCCTTTTAGTCACCTCTTACGACAGGCAGGGGATACCGTAGCCCTGTTCTAATCCCGGAACTAATTCACCCCCACCGCTTTTACCGTTCAAATCAATATGAAAAACATTCTAAATGATGATCTCATCACCCCCACCCTTTGACCTTCTAGAACTTATACCCCCACCCAAAAATTGTACCGTTTTCCCCCTTTTTTGAGTCCCATTTACTTTTTCTATACGTACCTCCTAGATGTTCTAGATTCGTCGCCGGACTGCGCGGGGGACGCCCCCGCTGAGTACACGTTTCTGTTTGGCAGTGATAGCGCTTTGTCTGGAAGGTAGGAGCGAAACTTATTTTATTTTTTGTTAAAATAATGAGAATAGCATTTATTTAGATATAACAAAGTATATAAAAATAATTAATATAACTTGACTAAATAAAAACGCTTTCTACACTCATAGCCCCACAGTAGGATTTTCTCCCGTGTCGTGGGTGATATAGACACACACAAAGACGAATACACAAACACCCAACAAGAATCTAAACTCATCATTCAGGATACCTGTCTGGCCGGGAATCGAACCCGGAACCCACTGCATGTCAGACCGGTATGTTAACCACTGCGCCACGCGGGTCGTCATAAAAACTAAACTTATAAATAAATTTATCAGTAATGAACTTATTAATACAAATAAAACAAGCCATCTAAAATTGCCGTGTGGGGCATGGTTCCCAAAACACTGGCGGGTTTACCTTGCTGTACAGCTAGACTTAATCTTTGTGCGAAGTAGCCGCAAGCTTCTGACACGATTTTTAAAAAAATAGCTAAAATATATATATGTCGGCGCGACACCGCGTATTTATGAAAAACACGTCGCCGATAATAATTATTTTAGTTAGTTTAAGATCGAAAATTGTTTGTTTATTGAATTAGCAACATTTAATGATTTTTAGAATTGTAATTTAGTTTACCCTCCATAAATTTGTCATTGTCACACCACCAAACATTGTTATAAAAAGGCGAGCGAACGCCGGTAGAAAAAGATTTTTTGTTTCACCGTCGAAGCGATCGGAACTCCGCAATTGTGAATAAATCGAAGAAGTTTACTCCTGTGTTTTACTTGAAATCTTCAAGAATGGACAGTAATGAAGACTCCTGGAATTCCTGACGTCACATTTTACATTCTCTTCGTTATCACACTCCCTCCACTTCGTTATATAGATGTAGCGTCATATATGAGAATTACAAATTAAATCCACGCCCATATATACATTTTCACAGAGAACGATTGAACGATTAGGTCAAGCGAATAAGCGAAACCGATTAGGTGTTACCTACATATGTATTTTTATAAGGTTGAAGTAGTAAACAAGCATGCCGTCCGTGGTAATAAGTGGCCACTGCCGCCCTACGACATCTGTAAGCAACTTTATACAGAACAACGGTTCTATCAGTCTAATCAGTGGTGCGATCAGCCTGGTTTTGAACCTCGGACCTCCTGATCGAGAGGGCAAGTTTCAACCAGGCTATCTCTGCTCTTTTCTTATTCCATCCATCCATCAGCCCTTTGATGTCCACTGCTGGACATAGGCCTCCCCTAAATGGCGCCACTCCAACCGGTCCTGTGCCCTCTGAATCCAACGGTTTCCCGCTGTCTTCTTCAGGTCATCGGTCCACCTGGTCAACTTAAAGTAACTTTAACTTTTCTTATTATCCTAGAGTAATAATAAATAATATTCACCATGGCTGTTCCTCTCCGCGCTGACGCTACGCAAGCGGTTCTCCGCTTCCGAGTCTTGGAGCTCCAGGGACGCGCCGCGCGTACGCGATCTGCCCAGTCTGGAAAAATAACACTTATTTTGTCATTTTTTGGTTCTAGCAACACTTAACTAGTTGAAGTTGTACTTCTTTTGCACCTTAGGGGAAAATTATGAGTGTAAATTTTTACGATGCGCGCGCACACTGTCACGAAAAACCGACACCCTGAAGTTAATTTTAGTCTACATTATTTTTTGGTTCTAGCAACACTTCATTGAAGTTGTACTTCGTAAATTTTTACCGTCACGAAAAATCGACACCCTGAAGTTAGTTATAGTCAACATTTTAGTTTTTTCTGTTGTTAGTGACGTTTTTTCTACAACGTAGAATAAGTTGAAAGATATTTTTTTAAAGATTTTTGTTTAGTTACGGCAAAGAAGTATGAATTTTAACGCGTGTACTATAAGTGAACAGTGATAATTAATTTCTAATATGCTCATAACTTTACAAAAATCTGTAGTGTGGTTTGAACCTCGGACTTCCGGATCGAGAACGCAAGTGTCAACCATTAGGCTATCGCTGCTCAATAGGAACATTTCTCTTACCTTCTCTTAATGGTGCCAAAGAAGTCTCTTCTTCTCTTCTGGCGGGGGGCGGGCTCGGGGGGAGAGTTCTCCTGGTTATTCACGTAGTCACCTTGCTGTGGGATTGTGGACTTTATTACTATTGACATAAAGTTGAAGTTTAATATTCACTGCATAAATATTTATTGTTATTTTTATTTACTTTTAATATCATTATTCATTATTTTGTTGTTCTGTTTGATTATTATTGTTGTTCGTATTATTAAAAAATAAGTAATTAATTTAGATTTTAGACAGTTTAAATAAAAATATAGATAAATTAAAATCAATTAAATACATTAAATGTGCGTTGACAACAATTACGTTACTTATCTGTGCATATTTAGTTTATATTTTTAAATTCAAATACCGAAGATAAAATTTATATTATATAAACAAAACAATCATAAAATATTGATTGATAAATTAAATACATATTTTAAGTCTTAATGCGTTAGTGCTACTAGAAAATTAGTAATAATTACAAATACATGCTCCACATTACCGGCTCCGTGTCGCCGTTGGCTTTGGCGCCATTTTCCTTAATCCTGACACTTTTGGCGGGAGATTCTTTAGGACTGGTCTTGTCTTTGTCACTGTCTACCGTCGTGTCTATGGTTTGATCCTGCGTCGCCTCTAAAGCCTCTCGTTCCACTTCGATGAATTTCCCGGAATCAGTCAATTCCACCTTTTTTGGGAGTTTTTGGAGGGTTAGTATGGTAACACGCCACACGGTTTTGGGAATTGATTATCTGTGGTAATTTCTTGACATAAAATTCAGCTTGAAATAAGTAACAAATTGTTTTATTGTATTTTATGTAAAAAGAAAAATATAATTTATTTTTCTATGCAATGGCCGCTTGTTTTTTTGGTAATCTTTTGGTTTTTTCGATAATTTTCGAAAACAGATTAAATTTAAATTAGTGCATAAAAATTGCCATTGACAGACAATATAGAGAAATATTATATGAAATATAATACTTTCCCCCCGATTATATCCATGTAAAAAATATTAATTTAGTTCTCATCTCATCAACCCATTATTGGCCCACTGCTGGGCTCGGGTCTTCTCTTGGAATAAGAGAGTTATAGGCCATAGTCCACCGCGCTGGCCAAGTGCGAAATGGTGGATTAATTTAGTTATATAACTTTCACAGATAATAATTTCCAAAAACATTCAAAAACAACATAATTACATTTAGTAACAATAATTCTACTTTTCTAATACATGCTACGAAAAACTAATCAAAATATTTACAAGAGGATGGCTTTCACAAAGGCGATAATCGCGTGTGCAATATTCATAAAATCTTTTAAAATTGTGAGACACTATAGATATATTTCAAGCAAAACTCACCTTAATGGACTTCATCGGTTCCTACGATGAGTTCCGTTGTCCATGCATGCAGGGCAAAGGGATGAAAAAACAATATTTAGACACAAGGATAATTGAAATAAATAGAAATAATATATTTCTTAATTCGTCATACATAAAGATATTTTAATGTATGTATGTAGTGAAATGAAATGTCTTTATGGCTATTAAAAATTTGATCTTTTACTTTTATCCAGAACGAAGTTATAGGGGGTTGAAAATGGCCCGAATTGCTTCGAGAAAAGTATGGTACGGCCGTGCCACTTTTTTGCTCGACTTGGCGGGAGCACTGCCGTGCCCCCAGATTTTGTATAGGCCTACAGAGGCACTTACAAATTGTCAGTTACATATATTTTTTTACACTAACACCGGATCGGAACACGACCTCAACTGAGAAGATCCGGCAAGAAACTCAGCGGGTTTGTCTTTTTCCTTTGTATGTCTTTTTATTGCCATATTATTTTTATTTTATTATGATGACTCTTCTACGAAAAATAATTGGAAATTTCATTTTTGAGAAAATCTTCACCTTGAAACACATGACATGTAATCAGTGCATCATCGCATGAAAGTTTTACAGGTGGTAGAACCAGTGTAGTTCGACCGGGGAAGTACCACCGCCACACTTATTTCTAGCGTGAAGCATTTCTTGCGTTTCAATAGAAGAGTTTGGTTTCTGGCACACTTTCACATGAGGCGACCATCATAGTCCTCGGGAGTGGCAACGCATCTGTGATTGACGTCAGATGGAACCCATGTTCTGTATATAGTTGCTTACAGATGTCGCAGCGGTAGTGAACACTTACCATCAGGTGGACTGCATGCTTGTTTGCTACTTCAGTCAGATAAAAAAAAAGTATTAATTTCACCATTTCGACATAATACAAAATTTTTGAGGAATATTATTTTAAAATCAATACTATATTTTACTTCTTTGTGTAACATTACAATTTCTTTATACATGACAAATTTAAATATAATATTTCTGCATGAATCCATATTGGTTTTTTAATCATTTTGTCATAAACAAATATATTGTATATGTCACATTTTGATTTGTAGAAATAAAAAATATTGGCATCGATAATTTTAATGAAATTTTTCACGAAACCTTTCAAACCAGACATATACAATAGATTCGCATACAAATAACATATAAACACATACTAAAAAAATCACTTAAAAAAATCACACACCGGAAAAATGTCACATAATCACACGAATTACAAAATCATTAATTACAAATTGGGTAATTACATTGGCAACTTTTGATGGGGTGATTACAATTCACTGGCAACACTATTTAAAAATTATTAATTACAAGTGGGATAATTGGTATTATGATGGTGGCAACACTCACCCGTTGTACGGAGTGTATGATCAGTGTAGATTTGTTCGCAGCGCTGGTGGGACTCAGTTCTAGCTCCCGTAGGGCCGATTCTGTTAATTGGCTTGCGTCGTGTCCTGGAAATAAATAGTTATATTAGTTTATAAAATAAACGTAACAGAAGGGGGATTTAAAGGGTCCGGTCCCCCCACATTTAGCATAGCAAAGAAAAGAAAAACCTTTAAACTTTTTTTTGCCTATTTCGAAGTTTAATTACCCCTCTTTTTCGCTCAACGCACTTGAGACCAACCTATATAATCTTCCCTAGGGTTGATTGATTTCCGGGGTTGCAGACGGCTAGAGTGGGAGCTCGAACCGTTCGGTCAGGCAATCCCGGGAAGGACGGCGGTATGTGTGGTCGCATACCATCGTAAAGACTAGACGGAGCGGTGGGCCCAGCCGCCCATCTGGGAGGAGCCCGATGGGTCAGCGCGCTCGGAGGATTCCGGTTGAAGTCGTTTCGAGATTCCGGAGTCCTCCTTTTCAGCGCCAAGGACGGCCACCGGGGGGTTTTAGTGCGGTAAAAATCCCACATAACCCTGCGTCGCTCCCACGGCGTCGGGTACCTTTGGAAGGTTTCCCCCTCGAAAACAAAAAAAAAAGGGTTGATTGATGTGCCACATGCCAACGGATGGACGTCGTGAACGTTTGTACCTTCGTATTATAATTAATTTTACCTAGGAGACATATACATACCATTCTATGTAAAAGACTTAGTCGTGGTAGTCAGCCCCTGGGGGTCACATTCCGGAGGCTCTCCTTGATCTTGATCCTGGAGCCCAGGTCCGGGAAGTCAGCGCCCTTGATGAAGAGGAACTTCACGATGAGGGACTAACAGGGCCTACTTACCATCAGACGGACTGCATGCTCGATCTAGCTTAGTATAATAAGTAACTTTGCCTGGTGTTTCTTACCATGTCCTTGGGTGGCAGTAGCCACTTACCACCAGGCTATCTGCATACATGTTTGCTACCTTCGTATTATAAAAACCCGTGGGGTTGGGTAGAAATGTCCAAGGGTAGCAGTGGTCACTTACCATCAGGTGGACTGCATTCATATTTTCTCCATTCATATTGTGAAAAAAGGGGTCATAAGTACTAAAAATTCAATACCAACCATTCTGCTTGAATATAGTCTTAGTCGTGGTGGTGAGACCCTGGGGGGTCACAGTCCGGAGGCTCTCCTTGATCTTGTAGGGCCTGGAGCCCAGGTCCGGGATGTCAGCGCCCTCGATGAAGAGGAACTCCACGGTGAGGGAGCCGCTGATGTCGTGTTCCTCCATGGGGCGAGACTGGAGGGCGATTTGCTGTCTCTGGGAGGGCGCTGCGAGAAGCTCGTCTATGCCCACGAGACCTAAGCCTAGGAATCTAGGATTTAAATTTAAATTAGTTAAAGGTGCGGCCTAGGAATATAGAATTATAAATTTAAAAAGTTACAACATAAAACCATAAAAAATATCTATTAAAAATTTCTCAATTAAAATTCTTAATATTTAAATCAGATATAAATAAACAATTGAGATATATTGTCTCCAACCATGTGATAAAAATGTGGTCCAGAGAACCTGACGTCCGAATGTCTGGACCACTTTCTTTTCATGTTTTTTCACTGCTCGCCGAGGTACTAAATAATTTAATTAAGGTATCAAATAGTATCAAAAGGGTATTAAATCTTAATAGTCTCCAAATCAAAAATATCGCACCTGCTCCATGGGTCCTCACGCTAACGAAATATCGCATTAAAAATGATACTGTAATAATCATAAGTATTTTGACAAAAAAAAATGTGATTTTTTCAAATCAATACATAGTATTAAACAAAGCCGCTTCTGGCTGTCTGTTCCTATGTATGCTTAGATCTTTAAAACTACGTTACGGATTTTAATGCAGTTTTTTTAATAGATAGAAAGATTCAAGAGGAAGATTTGTATGTATAATACATGCATAATATAGTGAAGGAACACTGACAAGTTTAGATTTTCGACTTTTAGGTGGAACTAAGTTCGCCGGGTCAACTAGTAATGCCAATAAAACATTATATTGTGAGATTTGTAAGTACACGTAACATTTTAATAAAAACTAGTCACCCGTCACATCGGTAGAAATGCGACCGTAATTTAAATTAAAAAACTAAAATTCATATTGTCCAAAGTAGCACAAATATTTCTCAAATTCAAATAAATCGTAATTATTTTCAAGTTATTTTGAACGCATCCGTTAAAAGTAAAAAGAGTTTTAATTAGTTGAGCTGCATTTAAAAGCATTAGAGGGTATTTGACAAAGATATCTGACATTTTTGACGTTATGTGTTTTTATAGTAAGACATTGAATGTTCTATTTCGTTTATTATTTATGTGTCACAAAATACACGGTAGTGTGTGTAATATGTTTTAGTTGATTTTATGTATGTTTTAAACATTATTTAGAAAAAAATATTAACATTCTGCACTCCTTCTCTACGTCCACTATAACCGTGCAACATTTCATACTAATCCGTCCGCGGCATATTACTTAAAAATGCTTCACAAGTTTTTGCTTCACGTATTAATATATATACTCGGGACAAATTCGATCTGGAATAAATGTAAACAAACCATAAAAAATTCTATGTAGGGTTATCACCAACTTGCACGAATTTGTACACAAATGCATTTTATATTCAACCAAACTATGCATTAAATTTTCGCGGTTAGCAAGAGTTGATTTACTAATAACGACCAACTGCAAGATACTATGCCAAAACCAGTCAAACAAAATTTATTTACTATTATCGTCATTGTGTAACTAATGATGTTACAACCTTAATTCCGTGAAGGGATTTGCAACCTATTATAAGTTACAGATAAAAGTTAATAATAGGTAAAATACAGTTGATAAAAAACAAAAAGTTGCATTCCCCTGCCTGTCAGTGGTTGCTAGGCAACGCTTTGTTAATAAACATTCCATATCGAATTTGCTCCGAGTATAGATGTATAATAGATGTATGTATAATAAGAGCAGTGATAGCCTAATGGTTGAAACTTGCCCTCTCGATCGGGAGGTCCGAGGTTCAAATCCGGGCACGCACCACTGATTTATGTGCGTATTAGAAATTAATTATCACTGCTTTATCGGTGAAGGAAAACATCGTGAGGAAACCTACACACCCGAGAGTTCTTTAAAAAAAAAAGTTCTCGGAGGTGTGTGAAGTCTACCAATCCGCACTTGGCCAGCGTGGTGGACTATGGCCTAAAAACTCTCTCATACAGAGAGAAGATCCGTGCCCAGCAGTGGGACAATAATGGGTTGTACATACATACATAGATGTATAAAAAAAACATGCGTGCGTACAAAGTACACATGTCAGAAGTGAAACTTCTTTGGCGAACTAATTTATAAATCTTGTTTATATTTATACAAATCTAAAACTTTAAATTTCCAAGATTAAGAGGAAGGGAAAAGGCGTGATACGACGTTCGCTCTGTCTCACTTTTTCTCTCAATCTTTCTCACTCGCTTGCTCCCTACTCTCACTCCACGGCTAGTTGCTCATGCTACGTTCGCCCTGTCTTACTCTCTCTCAATCGGTCTCGATCACTCCCTCTTTCTTTTCCGACACTTCCGTTGCATACCGGCGTGACGTTTCATCTGTAAAAAATTTACCCTCATGCGCCCAAAGAAGTTTCACTTCAAAAAAATACCTGTGTTGTGAGGCCGCCCCGCCGGGGGAGGGCGGGCCCGTGCGGTCGTACACTTCGAACAGAAGCTCCGCTGTTTGCGGGGACAGATCACTGTAAACAAACGAAAGGATTACTGGTTTTCTATAATGTTGAAGGTGGTAGAACCAGTGTAGTTCGACCGGGGAAGTACCACCGCACACCTATTTCTAGCGTGAAGCATTTCTTGCGTTTCGATAGAAGAGTGTGGTTGCCGGCACACTTTCACATGAGGCGACCAGCATAGTCCTCGGAAGTAGCAACGCATCTGTGATTGACTTCAGATGGAACCCATGTTCTGTATGTAGTTGATTACAGATGTCCATGGGCGGCAGTTACCACTTACCATCAGGACTGCCTGTTCGTTTGCTACTTCAGGCAGAAAAAAAAGAAGGAAACGTACTTGCTAAAGGATGGACTACATTATTAGCAGTATTTTAAAATGGCGGCGAGGTGATCATGCCTGGGGAGCGGCCGTGCTCCGACACTCGTTGTTCGGAACTTATATATATGCGGGGTATTGAAAAAACTTCGATAGCGTGTTTCAGAATACTAGTAGCGCCATCTTATGACGAGTAGCGGGAGGTCGCCACAGTACGTAACTCAATTCGTCGAAATTTTGGGTTCGGTGCATTTAGTTCTCAGTGTTATATGTGAAATTTACATGGATTTTATTCCACATATTTAACGCAATTAGCTTTCGAACCACACATGTACAATGTATTTACACAGACGTAACGTAAAAAACGCAAACTTAAGAAAGTAGATAGAAAAATTACACACTGGAAAAAAATGTAGTGTCATTTGACGACCCGCGTGGCGCAGCGGTTACCATACCGGTCTGACACGCAGTGGGTCCCGGGTTCGATTCCCGGCCAGTCAGGTATCTGAATGATGAGTTTAGATTCTTGTTCTGGGTCTGGGTGTTTGTGTATTCGTCTTTGTGTGTGTACATGGCACCCACGACACAGGAGAAAATCCTAATGTGGGGCTATGAGTGTATGAGTGTAGAAAGCGTGTATATTATTTTTAAGGCAGATAATACCGCAGGATCAAACTAGTATAAACTCACAATAGGAAGTGTTCCTCCCACGATGGTGAGGTGGTGTCTCGTTTGAAGGCGGTCTGGTTCTTCTGTGGAGGCTCGTCCATCTCCACCACGCAGTACGGCGCTACGCATCCCGACTTACCTGTACGAGAGACAAACAAAGAAAAACAAAAATAAAAAAGTAAGTAAGTGATGTGATGATAAAATAAATATTCGCAAGGTGGAAGAACGTATACATATTGGAACAAGCAAATAAGTATGTCGGAAATGGCGGTATTGCGGCAACACCGGAACGCCAGCGCCATCTAGTGGCGTTCGATGAAGTTAGGGTTGTACCAGTTTAATGGCCTCCACCGCTGTCTATCGTTGACGGTCGGCCGAAGCAGACAACTCTAAAATCATCCCGCGTTCTTAGTGCTACGATTACTTGCCTACTTAATTTAGTTTGATTAATTCATTGATTGTAACAAGTTTAACTCGGCAATATACTGTGTGTTAAAATCAAGTCTGCAATTTATTCTCGTGCTAACATTCCCTATCAGAGCCCACAGTAGGTTATCCTGATACGATGAGCGAAAAAGAACCACCCTCTCCGTCAAGTACAAGTACTTAGGAATTTGGCTAATGCAAAACTGGGATAGTAAAACGGAGATCAAAACTCGGATAGAGATCGCGCGCAGTGCTTTGAGCAAAATGAGAAAAGAACTTTGTAATCGACCCCTTAAAACCCGCTTCGTGTGCGTCTGCTCCATTGCTACGTCTGGCCCATACTTCTATAAGGATGTGAGACCTGGACTATTAAAGATCTCGGGAAACGTATAGAAGCGTTCGAAATGTGGTCATACAGGCACATGCTGTGCATATCCTGGACTGAAAAAGGCACCAATGAGGAAGTTCTACGATGTTTCGACCGGGAACGCAAGCTTTTGCAAACCGTCAAACTGGATATCTGGGTCACCATAAGGCAACATAGATACGAACTCTTGCAACTTATAATTATGTGAAAGATTGCTGGAAAGAGAAGACCCAGTCGTAGACAAAAGTCGTGGTTGAGTGCATATAGCAAACAAGCATGCAGTCCACCTGATGGTTACTGTCGCCCCGCTACATCTGTAAGCAAGTAAGCAACTTCATACAGAACATGGGTTCTATCTGAAGTCAATCACAGATGAGTTGCTACTCCCGAGGACTAGAATGGTCGTCTCCAATAAAAGTATGCCGGCAACCACACCCTTCCATCGAAATGCAAGGAATGCTTAACATTAGAAATAGGTGTGACGGTGGTACCTCCCACATCGAACTACACTGGGTGTACTAATTATAATCAAGTGGACTGCATAATAGTATGTACTATATCACCCTACTTCAGACCTACCTACCGACTTCAGATAGAACCCTATGTTCTGTATAAATTTGCTTACAGATGTCGTAGGGCGGTTGTACCAATCATAATCAAGTTGACTGCATAAGAGTTTGTTACTTGAATCTTGTAAAAAAAGGTAGACTGCATACCCTTTTTTTCAAAACATCAAATATTCCTTTTCCCAAGATTTTCTCGCCATAGAGAACTTAACAGCTAGTCGGCTAAATCGCTCCCCTTCTCCTTAACAATAATTTAGTATCCGCCAACGATTATTGTCAACGATTCATCTTATCTCACGCATATATAAATAACTAATTAGCCAATATTTGTATCACGCGAGATCATTGAACTTACCCACTTCAATGAATATGCAATTAATCAGATAATTCATACTTGTCAGATATAAATATAGAAATAGTGTATTTGGCGGGTAGCCAGAGATCTTGGGAAAGATCAAAGAACTACAATTCTAGCTATGTTTATATTTTGATGTTTTTGAGTAATTTATAACAACTTTTTCATGTGAATAAAGAAACTCAAAAAAAGTGTCACTAACTTTTTTAATTTTTTCGTTTTGCATTTTTGTACATTTCCCTACTTAATATGTATACCCGCATAATTCAAAATTCTATTTTAAGTTAAACAAACGCTTTCTACACTCATAGCCCCACAGTAGGATTTTCTCCTGTGTCGTGGGTACCATGGACACACACAAGACGAACACACCAACACCCAGACCCAGAACAGGAACCTAAACTCATCATTCAGATACCTGTTTGGCCGGGAATCGAACCCGGGACCCATTGCGCGTCAGACCGGTATGGTAACCGCTGCGCCACGCGGGTCGTCAAATTAAGTTAAGGTCGTCATTTTAAGTTAAAGATACATCTTTATCTGAATTTACTTAAACTTCGTGATCTAACTGTAGTTACCTTTATTTTTTTTCTTTAATTAAAATAGAAAACATAGTTTTAATTTTTACTGGCTCTTCTATAAATTAGCGTTTTTAAGTTGTGTTATATAAGCAGTCCACTTGATGGTAAGTGGTCCCTACCGCCCATGGACAACTGTAATCAACTTCATATAGAACATGGGTTCTATCAGAAGTCAATCACAGATGCGTTGCTACTCCCGAGGACTATGATGGTCGCTTCATATTGCAGTGTGCCGGCAACCACACCCTTCCATCACAACAATTCCTCACCCTGATACCCTTAGATTCCTTAATCTTACATAATTCCTCACCCTGATACCCTTACGATTCCTTAGTCTTACATAATTCCTTACCCTGATACCCTTACGATTCCTTAGTCTTACATAATTCCTCACCCTGATACCCTTAGATTCCTTAGTCTTGCGTAATTCCTCATCCTGATACCCTTAGATTCCTTAGTCTTACATAATTCCTCACCCTGATACCCTTAGATTCCTTAGTCTTACATAATTCCTCACCCTGATACCCTTAGATTCCATAGTCTTACATAATTCCTCACCCTGATACCCTTAGATTCCTTAGTCTTACATAATTCCTCACCCTGATAGTTCCCCGTCTTACCTCCCAAGTCCTTAGCAGCGACGACTTTGACCAACAGTCGTTTCTCGCCAAGTAATTGCACGCTGCCCGCCGTCGAGGTGGGCGTCGACGTGTACATCTGACGGTCTTGTTGGAGCTGGAAATGGTAATACGATGTTTTTTCTCTTTCTTTCGTCAACATTATTAGTATAGTCTTCTCTCGAAATGAGAGTTTAGGCCATAGTCCACCGCGCTGTATAAGTGCGAATTGGTGGACTTTACACACCTTCGAGAACTTTTTTTAACTCGGGTGTGTAGGTTTTCCTTCACATCCACAATTCCTCTCACTAAATGAGATTCAACCAGACCCCCCTGCCTCTGTCACGGAATTAGTAATGTCCCCTTGATTCCTACTACCATCTCTCATCAACCCATTACTGTCCCACTGCTGGGGATGGGTCTTCTCTCAGAATGTGATAGTTTAGGCCATAGTCCACCGCGCTGGCCAAGTGCGAATTGGTGGATTTCACACATCTCTAAAAACTTTTTTTTAAAGAACTCTCGGCTGTAGGTTTCCTTACGATGTTTTCCTTCACCGAAATGCTGTGATAATTAATTTCTAATACGCACATAAACGCATGCCTGGGTTTGAACCTCGGACCTCCCGATTGAGAGGGCAAGTATCAACCATTAGGCTATCACCACTCTACTACCATATTATACCACCATAATACTACCATATTTTATAATACTTAACGGGTACTCACGATATGCGGTTTCTGAATTCTTATAGAATTCTCTCTGCCGATATTTCGACCCAGTTGCATGGATCGTGGTCACGGCCAAACTGTGGTAGCGGGGAGAAACCGTTGCCAAGCACTAGTGCAGAGGGAATTCTATAAGAATTCATAAACCGCATATCGTGAGTACCCGTTAAGTATTATAATGTATCAATTCCGCGATAATACTAGTCTAAGATCATACTACCATATTGTAAAAGAAAAACTAGAAATACTCACCATAGCATCATAGTGAAGGGGCAGCCGGGGTGACGCCTCGGGGATGTAGCGCCGCAGACGGGGGCAAGTGGGGTACGGGGACAGGTTGAACTTCAGATGGGTGTTGCGCAGCGCGCTGACCACTATGTCACTGGAATAATATATTTTACAGTTGAAATAATTTCATAAAAAATAATAAATAATAATACAAAAAAACTGGTCAAAAGGATTTGCCTTCAATGAAATATTTTTTTTAGCAGTGAGTTCGTTTTTAATAATTTATTTGATTAAAAAATGCTTGTAGCTTACGATTTAGTAGTCATTCATTTGACTAGTCGCATCGATCGAAATTCGACCGTAATTTAAATTAAAAAACTAAACTTCATATTGTCCAAAGTAGTACGAATAATTCTCTAGTTCAAATAAAATGTAATCACTTTTAGGTAATTTTGAACGCGCCCGTTAAATATAAAAAGAGGTTCAATTAGCTAAACCACATTTAAAAGCAATAGCGGGTATTTTGACAAAGACACTGACATTTCTGACGTTATGTGTTTTTATAGTAAGACATTGATTATTCTACTCCGTTTATTATTTATGTGATTGTGACAAATGCACGGTAGTGTGTGTAATGTGTTTTTAGTTGATTTTATGTATGTTATATGCATTATTTGAAAAAACTACTAACATTCTACACTCCTTCTCTACGTCCACTACATCCGTGCAAAATTTCATACTAATCCGTTTGCGGCATATTATTTAAAAATGCGTCACAAGTTTTTGCTTCACGTATTATTAATATAATAATTACCCATATTGTTATAATGTTAGATGATAAAATAATTTATATAAAAATTTATAGTTTATGTCTCTCTACAAATTGACACAACAAAGAATTTGACATTTATACAAATATACACAGGGTTTAGTTCGTGCCAAAGAAATTGACATACACACATACATACATCCATAAATATGCTTATAAACATCACCCTTCTCTGACGCAGTCGAGTATAATGGGGGATTTTATTTCTTTTCAAATTTTAGAAACAATTTTACACGCATATCAAAAGGTAATTTAGTCTTGAAGACCTTACAATTTTTGCTTAGAAAAAAGTAGGAGTGTCTTATTGAAGTAAAACTTCTTTATCGGGGTTGTTGAAGTGAAACTTCTTTATCAGGGTTGGAAAAAAATTTAGTGTAACATTTTTTCGTTACGCGCCATCTTTTTTTATTTTTCGTTACGCGCCATCTTTTTTTTCCGTGACGCGCCATCTTTTTCTTATCCCTACCACGCGTGATATTAGATAGATTATTATAGATGAGATTATTAGATAAAGTTTAATAAAAGCCTTTTATTAAACTTTATCTAATTTAACTTTATTTAACCAATTTCTGTAAAGTTGCATATAGTAAATTATTTTTTGATAAATAACGTCATAAAGAAGTTTCACTTCTTACGAGTGTACGCTAGTACACGCACACATTTTTTTTTTATCTCAGGAGGAGTGTATTTTTATTGATGCACCCCTTGATCCCCATTCCATGCCACCCATTCCCCGTACCTCACAAGTTGCTGCAGGTTGCTCTCAGTGGCGTTGGGCTTCAGCGGTCCGACGGGAGCCAGCGCCACTTTCACGTCGGGCCAGCCGTCGCACTTCAACTCGCCTGTCAGTTTCTCAGTGATACAGACTACGTTTAGACGAGCACGGAATCTGAAAAGTTTTGAACATTTTCAAAATATGTGTTACAGAAGTAGAATTGGATGGCCAAAGTAAACGACACATTATGTACAACATTGTTATATTCTCACGATTTTACACGTATACAATTTCAGAATACATTCGGACAGAGTAACGTCTTACACTTGCGAATTATTAGAATGATCCATATTACGATAATACCCTCCCTTTTATACTAAAAATGGCAGGCGTTAAGGAAACCGTCACAGAGACAAAAACATTACTATTAATCTATTACATTATATAAAATTAAATATATGCATTTATAATATTTATTTATATAACCATTTATTTATGATGCGACTTCTATTGATTTATGATATTTATAATAACATAGCACGATCAATTTAAATACAATCATTATATAGATTCTTATTGATGTTTATAACTATTGTAGTCACGAGTTTAACAGTAGTGTCCCCAGGCAAGCTACTTGTTGGTTTGTAACATATGACTTCAAGGATTTATCGCTATTTATAGACCACGCAGAGCATTTTGGGTTTCGATAGACTGATGAATATTATAAACTTGATGAATATTATGCACTTCTCCTGGTGGTAAGTGGTCAACGCTGCCCATGGACATCTATAACCAACTCCATAATTTTTTTTTATACGATTAAAGTAGCAAACGAGCATGCAGTCCACCTGATGTTAAGTGGTCACTGCCGCCCATGGACTCCTGTAAACAACTTCATACTGAACATGAAGTCTGTCTAAAGTCAGTTACAGATGCGTTACTACTCCCGAGGACTAAGATGGTCGCCTCATATAAGTTTACCGGCAACCATACCCTTCCATCGAAATGCAAAAACTGTTTCACACTAGGAATAGGTGTGGCGGTGGTACTTCCCCGGGCGAACTACACTGGTTCTACTACCTAACGAAGAATAGTGGTACTACTGAAAGTCTACAATCAATTCGCACATGTTCAGCGCGTTAGACTATGGCCCAAAAACACTCTTATTGTGAGAGAAAACATGTGGCCAGCAGAGGGACAATAGTGGGTTGACGACGACTATCGAAAGACCACCAGGTTTTACCAAATGGAAAGACCAAGACAGTTCAACTCGTTGTCGTCAACCCATTATTGTCCCACTGCTGGGCACGTGTCTTCTCTCAGAATAAGAGAGTTTAGGCCATGTCCACCGCGCTGACCAAGTGCGAATTGGTGGACTTCACACACCTCCGAGAACTTTTTTTTTTTTTAAGAGCTCTCGGGTGAGTAGGTACCTCACGATGTTTTCCTTCACCGAAAAGCAGTGATAATTAGTTTCTATACGCACATGAATCAGTGGTGAACTGGCCTGGGTTTGAACCTCGGACCTCCCGATTGAGAGGGCAAGTTTCAACCATTAGGCTATCACTGCTCTAAACTGCTCGAAATTCGCCGGGCCAACTAGTATATTATAAGACCATTCACCGCCGTGTAATTATTCTATACTAGTCAGGTAACTTAGAAAATATTTTATTACCTGTTTACATTAACTCTATAGTGCGACACTTCCACCTTCTCTCCTCGCTGGCTGAAGGCCTTCAGCTGGAAGGCCGGTGTGGCCTCGCAGTCACATGTTATTGTCTGAAAAATAAAATTATCGCTGTTTAAAATATAAGAGTAATAAAAAATTAGCCCTAGTCCGAGAAACGAAATTTATAACGCAGCTGGTGTGTGTGAGTGTATTTACCACATAGTATAAAACAAAGTCGTAGTCACGGGCCCTTTCGAAAACATTTGTGTAATTCCAAGTGCATCAAACTGATCCATCACCAAGCAATTTTGTACAGAAATCGGTGGTATTTTTAAGCCCTTAATACACAAGACATTAAAATGTTTTTCAGACAGTACCAGCGAATATCATGGGTAGAGCTGTATTATGCATGCATTAGCCATTAATCTGCACTGATCAGCTTAGTCAGATCTCAAGTTAGTTAAACTTTTAGTACATTACTTAAATCTTACACAATCAGATAAACTGTCTTTTGGAAAGCAGTATAAATCAATAGCATTTTAATTGAAAAGTTGACAAATCACAATAATTCGTTTAACTGCGAGCATCCGTAAATCATGGTGCAACACAATTGCGTCTTCCTGTGCCGTACAATACAATTTAGGTCTACTATGTGGGTGCCCTAATGACCTACAGTCCTAAACTCCTAAACATTAGTCAGGTTAAGGGCACTTTGAGTTTAGTCTTCCGAAGCATTTTCTGCCAAATAACATCGATGAGCGAATAATATGTGAGATTAATTTTGGCTTTTTCAGATGAGACGACCTTGGAAGTAACAACGCATCTGTGCTTGACTTCAGATAGAACGCCTTTTCTATATGAAGTTACAGATGTCCATGGGCGGCAGCGGCCACTTTCCATCAGGTGGACTACATTTTTTTTAATTGACTGAAGTAGCAAACGAACATACAATCCACCTGATGGTAAGTGAACACTGCCACCCATAGACATCAGTAATCAACTTCGTGCAGAACATGGGTTCCATCTGAATTCAATCACAGATGCGTTGCTACTCCCGAGGACTATGATGGTCTTCCATGTGAAAGTGTGCCGGCATGCTCGTTTAATTACGGCTACTTAAACTAGATAAAAATAGATGTCCATGGGCGGCAGTGGCTACTTCACATCAGGAGGATGTATGCTCGCTTGCTACTTGAATATTAAAAAAGGATACAGGCTCTTTTCCTTAATGTAGACAAATAAGTAAATAAAACAAGTAGTTGGGCATCAGGAATCGTCGTTCGACCGCGTGACGGAGCGGTCTGACCTGACGCTGCGTTCTGGGTTCGAATCCGAACCACACAAGTATATGTTACTGATTAATTTAGATTGCAGGTCTAGGTGTTTGGAACCGGGGGCCGTCCTCAGCGCTGCGTGGGGGACTCCGGGATCTCCAACGGAACACAACCGAAGTCCTCCGGCGCGATGCCTATTTCAGAGTCTTTTGGCTGAACGGTTCGAGCTCCCACTCTAGCCGTCTGCAACCCTGAAAGCCCCCATATATTCCCCTCTTACTGGCAGGGGATATCGTAGCCCTATTCTAGTCCCGCGACCAGAACCAGACCTGTAGTTCCGGGATCAGAATAGGGCTACGGTATCCCCTGCCTGTCGTATGAGGCGACTAAAAGGGGCTTCCGAGATTGCGGGCGGCTAGAGTGGGAGCTTTAACCGTCCAGCCAGGAGATCCCAGGAAGGACGGCGGTACGTGTGGTGGCATACAGTCGTAAAGACTGAGAGTAAAAAGCGTGTGCAATGGTACTCACCACGTCATCCTTGGTGTCACACTCGCAGAAGACATTGGAGATGCTGGGCGGATGGCTGTCCAGGGCTCGCACCAGCTCTACGCCAATGCCTTGCTGGAAAAGATAGAATATTTATTTAGTTATGGGATAGTATTGAAGTTATACGCCTATGCGATACGCAGTTAGCGATAATATGTGATAGTAAGACTACACTAGATGAAAAGAAACACCAGTTTTTGACAATTGTATCTAAAGATTTCAGTACAAGAGAATCGGAGTAAGTATACAGAGCGTAAGTCTAGATAGTAGCAGAACGAATGCTTTAAACATTTATGGTACGGCCAGACTTGATAGCGAAGATTCGCGTTCGCGTTGTCACGATAAAAGTTCGTACATGCCTGGTGACAGACGGACAGTGGAGTTTTAGTAATAGGGTTCAGTTTACTCTTTGTGTACGGAACCCTTAAAATGTAAGGTTTAATTTTTATGTTAGGTTAGGTTATAAATTATCTATATCTATACTAATATTATAAAGAGGAAAACGTTGTATTTCTTGTATTTTTGTATGTTTGTCATGAATTAAGTTAAAAACTACTGAACCGATTTTAAAAATTTTTTCACTATTAGAATGATACATTATCCTTGAGAAACATAGGCTATTTTTATTACTAGAATATATAAGGCGTCTTTGCTAAAACTTGAGTAATGTGATTCAAAGTGTCAAAATTTTTGCTCAAAAATGTTTTTCATTGCATACACTGTAATACCTATTGATAATAGAATAAAAATGTCCAGGAGTAGTGCTCAAATGTATAATGGTTGGATAGATTACATTATAGTCTGCACGAACGAAGTCGCGTCGATTCTGCTAGTTCAAAATAAAATATGTAAAGCCGATGAAGAGCCATCAAGGGATATTTTTATTACACACCTAAGACATCGATTTGTCATTGCTAGGCGCGACATTGGATTGCCTTAGCGAAGGTTGGAGTCAAGGTCGTCTGTGCCGATTGGTTTTACGTATTACTTGTGACAGATATGTTACTGTTTTTCTTAGTATTCGTTATAATAGTGGTAACAGAAATCATCTGAAAACTTCAGTCGTCTTTTTTTTTTTTTGTTTTCGAGGGGGAAACCTTTCAAGGGTACCCCACGCTGTGGGAGCGACGCAGGGTTATGTGGGATTTTTGCCGCACTAAAACCCCCCCGGTGGCCGTCCTCGGCGCTGAAAAGGAGGACTCCGGGATCTCGAAACGACTTCAACCGGAATCCTCCGAGCGCGCTGCCCCATCGGGCTCCTCCCAGATGGGCGGCTGGGCCCACCGCTCCGTCTAGTCTTTACGACGGTATGCGACCACACATACCGCCGTCCTTCCCGGGATTGCCTGACCGAACGGTTCGAGCTCCCACTCTAGCCGTCTGCAACCCCGGAAGCCCCTTTTAGTCGCCTCTTACGACAGGCAGGGGATACCGTAGACCTATTCTGACCCCGAGGCTACAGGAACGAACTTCAATCGTCTAGCTTTCAAGATTCATGAGATACAGCCTGGTGACATACGGACAGATGGACAACGGAGTCTTAGTTATAGGGTTCCGTTTTTAGCCTTTGGGCAACAGAGCCGTCTTCACTACATAGTATAAAACAAAGTCGCTTCTCGCTGTCTGTCCCTATGTATGCTGAGATCTTTAAAACTACGCTACGGATTTTAATGCAGTTTTTAATCCATACAGTTATTCGACAGGAAGGTTTTTATGTATAATATGCGTATATTTTTGACTTTGAGGCTGAACGAAGTTCGCCGGATCAACTGGTTAACCTATAAGTAGCACTGGGCACATAAGGATTATGATCATATTATAGCGTTATCGTTTGTCTATCTAGGTTTGGGTAGTTCGTCAGAGGATATTTTTATTAGACACCTAAGACATCGATTTGTTGCTAGACGCGACATTGAAAACATTGGCTTAGCGAAGGTCGGGAGTGAAGGTCGTCTGTAGCGATTGGTATTATGTCTTACTTGCGGGAGACATCTTACTTATATTATACTAGGGGCCATCCATTAATCACGTGATGTTTTTTTTTTTTTGGCATTTTTTGATCCCGCCCCCCCCTCCCCCTTGGTGATACGTGGTGAGGTTTAGGACTACCTCTTCCCTCTCCCCCCTATATCACGTGTATTTTTTCGTACTTGCAAAGAATCTTTTTTTATTTATAAGAAAAAAAACTGGTATAAGTATCATCTAATTTTAAATTATATATGGTACGCGTTTGACTAAAAATAAATACATGTAACGCCGCTTTTCGGTTGAGTATCGCGCGTTTGACGAATAAATAAGTACACGTGATATATTACTTTACCCCCCTCCCCCCCTTGTGATATTTCATGTTTTTTTATGGACTCTCCCCCCCTTTTCGAGCCTCATATGATTAATGGACAGCCCCCTAGGGGTACCCTGCGTGCGTTGCTACGCTATGACAAAAAAAATAACACAAAAAATCTTTGCGAGCTCATGAATAACAACTTTGCTAAAGATCATCACATGATCAAATGAATAGTTTATGATTCTATAGGGGACGTACAGACAAACATTCATTTTTATTAAGAAGAAGAAAGAAGATTGTCGAAAGTATATAGAGTTAACGCAGTTTTTGAATATGCTTCTTGTGCAACCAAATATAAAGCAAGATATTGGAGCTAACTTTTATAACAACAATAAAAAAAGTATACAAAGAAAAAAGACTAACCCGCTGAGTTTCTTGCCGGATCTTCTGAGTTGAGGTCGTTTTCCGATCCGGTGGTAGTGTAAGAAATAAAAGATGCAACAAAATTAGTAAGTGCCCTCGTAGGCCTATACAAAATAAAGACATTTCATTTTAGATACGAGGCAGTAGGTAAATTTGTCCACATGATGATGTAGAAATGTAAGAGCGACTCAAAATTTTAATATATACCTACTACTTCAGATTGTGTCGCATATGTATATGTGGGTGACACATCCTCCTTTGAAATGTTGAAAATTCTGCACGCGTCGTGAAAATTTTACACTGCTAATGTACCGCACTAAAAGGTGGCCGTCCTTGGCGCTACAAAGAGGACTCCGGGATCTCCAAAGAACGCAACCGGAGTCCTTTGAGCGAGTTGCCCCATCGGGTTCCACCCAGGTGAGCGGCTGGGACCACCGCACAGTCTGGTCTTTACGACGATATGCGACCACACATACCGCCTGACTGCTAATGTAGCGTTCTTTTCATCTCGCGACCCTCGCATCATTTGAAGTAGAACATTGCACTCGTCTGGTACAAAAAAGAGCTCTTAAACGTCATTTTATTATTCGTGTATATCTCAACACTAGTGCAATTAACACATGGCAGAATTAAACTTAATAATTATTATTTCGCATGTACCAAACTTGAGCTCTATAACAAGCTATGAAGTAAAATCGACAGCGTGATTCAGGAAGAAGTACAGCGCCATCTAGTTGTAGTAACCGACAACTGTTTTTGTAACGCATCGGATCAACGGAGTCGGACGCGCGCTCGAAGCGATCCGTACCATTTTCTATTAAAAACAGCAAAAAAAATCACGTTTTTGTATTTTTTTGCCCTTAAATATTTATTTCCATTGTATTTGTTGTTACAGCGGCAATGGAAATACATCATCTATGACATTTTCAACTGCCTAGTTATCACGGTTGATGACATACAGTCTGGTGACAGACCGTCTGTCTGTCGATGGCGATGTCTTTTTTTTTTTTATTTGACTGAAGTAGCAAACGAGCATGCAGTCCACCTGATGGTAAGTGGTCACTGCCGCCCACGAACATCTGTAATCAACTTCATACAGAACATGGGTTCCATCTGAAGTCAATCACAGATACGTTGCTCCTCCCGAGGACTATGATGGTCGCCTCATGTGAAAGTGTGCCGGCAACCACACCCTTCTATCGAAACGCAAGAAATGCTTCACGCTAGAAATAGGTGTGGCGGTGGTACTTCCCCGGTCGAACTACACTGGTTCTACCACCTTGTAAATAGGGGTCTTAATAATAGGGTTCCGTTTTTACCATTGTCGTCAACCCATTATTGTCACACTCTTGGGCACGGGTCTTCCCTCAGAATGAGAGTTTTAGGCCATAGTCCACCGCACTGGCCAAGTGCGACTTGGTGGACCACTTTGGTTTGGTTTGGACACCCTTAGATACCCTTTAATCACTACAAAACCGTTAAGTATAAAATGGTTCAGTTTTATAACCCAAGGCGCGTGTGACATTGATAAGAGTTTGTTTAAGACAGACAGATCTATATATAGGTAGGTGTCGTTGTGTCTCTCTGCCAATAACCTCTGCGTGCGAATGTTTTTGGCACACTTTTCTTATGTTTAGGGTTGCTGTTTTATTATTCTTTGATGCCGTATCTGTCTTGAAGAGTGCCACTTTCTCTCTTCTTATGGGAGGCGTCCTTTTTTTTTTGTTTTCGAGGGGGAAACCTTCCAAAGGTACCCGACGCCGTGGGAGCGACGTAGGGTTATGTGGGATTTTTACCGCAATAAAACCCCCCCGGTGGCCGTCCTCGACGCTGAAAAGGACGACTACGGGATCGCGAAACGACTTCAACCGGAATCCTCCGAGCGCGCTGCCCCATCGGGCTCCTCCCAGATGGGCGGCTGGGCCCACCGCTCCGTCTAGTCTTTACGACGGTATGCGACCACACATACCGCCGTCCTTCCCGGGATTGCCTGACCGAACGGTTCGAGCTCCCACTCTAGCCGTCTGCAACCCCGGAAGCCCCTTTTAGTCGCCTCTTACGACAGGCAGGGGATACCGTAGCCCTATTCTGACCCCGAGGCTACGCTAGGTCTAAGGGACAAACTTAAGGAGATTAGTAGCGTTTTCCTGAGTGTCATTGCGGGCTCTAAGATACAAGTTAGACGTGGTGTCATCGCATCATCACCTTTTCTTTTTGTTGTTTTCGAGGGGTACTCGACGCCGTTGGAGCAACGCCGGGTTTTGTGGGTTTTTGCCTCACTAAAACCCCCCCGATGGCAATACTCAGCGCTACCTGGTGTTTACGACGGCATGTGGCCACACATTGATGGATTGATTGTTAGTTACACTTTTTTCTTACACTACCTGAACTGAGAAGATCCGGCACGAAACTCAGCGGTATTGTCTCTTTTGTTTGTATATATATATATACTAGAATTCTATGCTTGCTATATAACATCCTACACACTCCAACTTCCCCATCCTATCTGCGTGATCGATTCTCTCTTCCTTCGATTGCTCCCTGTAGAACTCATTTAAAAACTCTCCTTAAATTCCCGTTGCACAAAACCAGTTCCTATTCCAACTCCTTCACTGTTCATGCAGTCAGATTGTGGAATACGTTACCACCCAATATTCGTGACTCAAAGAGTATATCTCTCTTTAAGAAAAGAGTGAAGTATCACTACCTGTCCTTGATAATATAAGTATCTGTCAAGTATTTATATACTTAAATTTAAATTGTTAAAGTATATGATTATTATTATTTTTGTATATTATTATATTTATATATATATCCTTATTCATGTTTATGACTATTTTTATGAGTGTATATATGTATTTATTTGTCACAGTATAGTGCGCGCTCTTCTTACCATGTGTTAACCTATATCCAGTCTCAGGTCTGCTGGAAGAGATTTTATTAGAAATAAGCAGCACTTATAATGTTAATTTTAAGTTCTCGTTGTATTCAATTTCTATGTGTGTGCATAAACAAATAAATAAATAAAAATAAATAAACAATCATGTTTTTTTCATGGTAATTAAAACCAGCCCCAGTATTTCAGTTTATTAGTGGTGCCGAGCCATTATTGTCCCACTGCTGGGCACGGGTCTTCACTCAATGAGAGAGTATTAGGCCATAGTCCATCGCGATTGCCAAGTGCGATTGGTGGACTTCACACACCTCCGAGATTTTTTTTAAAGAACTCTCGGGTGTGGTTTCTTACGATGTTTTCCTTCACTGAAACGCAGTGTTAATTAATTTCTAATACGGACATAATTTAGAAAAATCAGTGGTGCGTGCCTGGCTTTAAACCTCGGACCGCTCGAGAGGGTAGGTTTCAACTATTAGGCTATCACTGCTCTAGTTTGTTAGTATATTACAATAACTTCGTACTATCTACGGCACCCCTAACAGTGCTATTGGCAGCCCGCCAGCAGCTTCATTGTTGATTGGATTTATGTTACCCTGTGGAAAATGGCCGATCCAACGAAAATCGGGGAAAACTGAGACTTTGATGTTGTTTTGTATTGATCTCACGGTAAGCAGACTTAAACCAAGCGAACGTTTTTCATAAATTTATGCATAACAATAAAGTCGTAGACAAACAGACAGTCCATGTAATGGTAAGTGCTTCTTGCCGGCAACTTCATTTAAAGCAGGATTTCTATTTGAAGTTACAGTTGCCTTGTCTTGTCACTCATGATGCCAACCCATTATTGTCCCACTGCTGGGCACGAGTCTTCTCTCAGAATGAGAGAGTTTTAGGCCATAGTCCACCACGCTGGCCAAGTGCGAATTGGTGGACTTTACACACCTCTGAGATTTTTCTTAAGACTCTCGGGTGTGCAGGTTTCCTTGCGGTGTTTTCCTTCACCGAAAAGCAGTGATAATTAATTTTTAATACGCACATGAATCAGTGGTGCGTGCCTGGGTTTGAACCTCGGACCTCCCGATCGAGAGGGCAAGTTTCAACCATTAGGCTATCACTGCTGCAACCATTAGGATAGCACCACCGCCACACCTATTTCTGCCTTTTTTTAATCTAACGATATAGGCATACGGACTACCTGATGGAAAGTAGTCATCGTCGCCTATGGAAATTTGCAACACCAGAGGAGTCGCCAATGCATCGCCGGCTTTGAAGGAGAGCTCTTTTCGTGCCTTTTTTGAAGAGCCCCATGCACGCCCGGGGAATATCTCAGGAGGAAGCTTGTTCCATATCTTGCACGTCCGTGGCAGAAACGAGCGTGCAAACCGAACTGTGGAGGACCGCCACAGGTCCAGTTGATGTGGATAGAACTTTATCCTTCGGCGATTGGTGCGGTGGAGGAAAGGTGGCAGCAGGTCAAAAATTTCCTTAGAGCACTCACCATTGTAAAACCGGTAGCACATGCACAGGGAACTTATGTCTCTCCGTCCCTAATAACAATGGTGTTATGCGCTACTATGGTCTCAAGAGCGTTGTTAAGGAGATATACTTATCCAAGGCGTTCCAAGCATCCTCTAGCAAGTAGCAAGGCGTGACTAGTGTCAGGTAAAACTCTGGTCTTATCTTTTTTGAAGTGAAACTTCTTTAGGCGCATGAGGGTAAAATTTTTACAGATGTAACGTCACGCCGGTATGCAACGGAAGTGTCGGAAAAGAGAGAGAGAGTGATCGAGACCGATTGAGAGAGAGTAAGACAGGGCGAACGTAGCATGAGCAACTAGCCGTGGAGTGAGAGTAGGGAGCAAGCGAGTGAGAAAGATTGAGAGAAAAAGTGAGACAGAGCGAACGTCGTATCACGCCTTTTTCCCTTCCTCTTAATCTTGGAAATTTAAAGTTTTAGATTCGTATAAATTTAAACAAGATTTATAAATTAGTTCGCCAAAGAAGTTTCACTTCTGACCTGTGTACTTTGTACGCACGCATGTTTTTTTATTTTTGTTCTCGAGGGAATCCTTCAAGGGGTACCGACGCCGTGGGAGCGACGCAGGGTTATGTGGGATTTTTACCGCACTAAAACCGCCCCTCCTCAGCACTATAAAGAGGACTCCGGGATCTCCAAAGGTACGCGGACTCTAAGCGCATTGCCCCATCGGGCTCTTCCCAGGTGGGCAGCTGGGTCCACCGGCTCCGTCTGGTCTTCACGACGGTATGCGGCCACTACCGCTGGAAAAACCAGTATAGTTCGACCAGGGGGTTATCACCGCCACACTTATTTCTAGCATGAAGCAGATTTTGCGTCTCGGTAGAAGGATGTTTGTCGGTTCAATTTTATATGAGACGGCTTTCTTAGTCCGCGATCTGCGATTGACTTTAGATAGAACCGCTGTTCTGTATAAAGTTGCTTGCAGTCCATGGGTGGCAGTGGCCACTTACCATCAGGCGGACTGAATCATCTGCTAATTCTATATGATAAAAAATCAACTATAAATGTATAATACTTCTTCGACATAAAAAGGTTGCGAAAATACCTGTTAGCCCAAAACAAAGTTTATTTTAGGGCACGTGCCGATTGAAGTCAGCCAATGTCAGTAGGCGTTCTCAATACCGACAGTACCGATATGCAATGACAATATTTATTACTAATTGTCTTATATGATTTTAGACTAATATTATCGCGGAATTGACACATTTTAATACTTAACGGGTACTCACGATATGCGGTTTTTGAATCCTTTTCGAATTCTTTTTGCCGATATTTCGACCCAGTTGCATGGATCGTGGTCACGGCGAAACTGCGGTGGCGGGGAGAAATCGTTGACAAGCACTAGTGATAGATTAACCCATCTAGCCTACGTCTAGTTCGTTTTTCTTTTTTAGGTTCCATATCACGACACACAGCACTAACTGTATCCTTACGCACCGAACTTTGAACTCTATGATTGACATAAACTAACCACTGGATTCCACGTTTGCGCTAACTTAAAACCGTCTTCTCTATTAAAGTTCTCAGGATGTTTTTTTCTTAGGATGATGAAATATCGGCAAAAAGAATTCGAAAAGGATTCAAAAACCGCATATCGTGAGTACCCGTTGAGTATTAAAATATTCGTTTTATACTATGGAAAAGTAAAAGTTTCTTGCTCTGTAGTTTTCCAAGTAAAACAATAAATATTAAGAACCTAATATTTGTATAACAATTTTTTTTTATATTTAGTTACTTAAATACTTATTTTTTTATTGAATTTTTTATCTGGGCATTATTTTAATTTGGTTCATAGCAAACCTCAACAAAAAGCTTCGAATTAAGGTTGTACCGATATATTATATAATATTATAAATAACATATAATTTAAAATGGCCGTATGATACAGAATTCTCAAAACACTCGCAGCATTACTCCTGCCGGCTTTATAGTCTCCACAAACAGACAAATCTGGTGGACATATCTGCCATATTTTTTATGTCAGACTAGCTGTACCCTGCACGCGTTGCTACATCATCACAAAAAAATATATACCTACACCAGAAACCTTCGCGAGCTTATGAATAACCACTTTGCTAAAGATCATCAGATGATCAAATGAATAGTTTACGATTATATAGAGGTTATACAGAAAACACATTAACACATTCTACACTCATAGCCCCACAGTAGGATTTTCTCCTGTGTCGTGGGTGCCATGGACACACACAAAGACGAATACACAAACACGCAGACCCAGAACAAGAATCTAAATTCATCATTCAGACACTTGTCTGGCCGGGAATCGAACCCAGGACCCACTGCGTACGCCCTGTAGTTCCGGGATCAGAATAGTGCTACGGCATCCCCTGCCTGTCGTAAGAGGCGACTAAAAGGGGCTTCCGGGGTTGCAGACGGCTAGAGTGGGAGCTCGAACCGTTCGGTCAGGCAATCCCGGGAAGGACGGCGGTATGTGTGGTCGCATACCGTCGTAAAGACTAGACGGAGCGGTGGGTCCAGCCGCCCATCTGGGAGGAGCCCGATGGGGCAACGCGCTCGGAGGATTCCGGTTGAAGTCGTTTCGAGATCCCGGAGTCCTCCTTTTCAGCGCCGAGGACGGCCACCGGTGGGGTTTTAGTGCGGTAAAAATCCCACATAACCCTGCGTCGCTCCCACGGCGTCGGGTACCTTTTGAAGGTTTCCCCCTCGAAAACAAAAAAAAAAAAAAGGACCCACTGCGTGTCAGACCGGTACGGTAACCGCTGCGCCACGCGGGTCGTCATACAGACAATCATTCATTTTTATATATGTCAGATAATATGTAACCATGTTAGTTATGTGAGTTAGGAATACGCAATACACAAGTCGCTACCCATTACCACGGGTCGAGACTCCACGATACTAGAGATCCCAACGATCTCTTGCAATTATTCCTCTCTAATTGATTTCATTCGATTCAAAGTAACTCAGACAGAAACACAATTTATAAATAAATCAGCAGATAAAACCGGCTATCCGATTGTATTACGACATTTAACGAGGAATCTTAATTAGTTGCTTCGGCCAACATTTTATTTAAAGCGTTAGTTGCATCAACCCTGGGTTCCGTAGCGTCCGAAAAATCTATAAAATTCTAAGAATGTTAAAACGCTTGTAACACATAGTCGATTTGTTTTACATAAGCATACAAGCATGCAGTCTCCCTGATAATAAATTAGCATTGTAATGGGTGGTAGAACCAGTGTAGTTTGACCGGGGAGGTCCCACCGCCACACCTATTCCTAGCGTTGCGCTTACGTAAGGCTGGCGGTGGCGGTGGTATCTCCCTTATTTTATAAGATTGAAGTAGCAAACGAGCATGAGGTCCACCTAGCAAGCGGTGACCGCCGCCCATGGGCATCTGTAAGCAACTTCATACAGAACATAGGGTTCTATCTGAAGTCATTCACAGAAGCGTCGCTACTCCCGAGGACTAAGATGGTCACCTCATATAAAAGTGTGCCGGCAACCACACCCTTCCATCGAAACGCAAAAACTGCTTCACGCTAGAAATAGGTGTCCCTCCCAAATCGAATTACTCCCGTTCTATTTTGAAGTTTTATATTTTCTATCGACAATCAAGCATGCTCTCCATTTAACAGTTGTTACTGTTCATAACATCTTTAGTAGTGAACCCTTATAATCCCACTGCTGGTAGGTACGTCTCTTGTCAGAGAGTGATGTTAGTCCACCGCGTCAATTACGGGTAGACTTCATTATTACGTTTAAATTTTTTTTATATCTGGCTGAAGTAGCAAACTAGCATTCAGTCCACCTGATGGTAAGTGGTCACGGCCACCCATGGACATCTATAATCGACTTCATACAGAACATGAGTTCTATCTGAAGTCCATCACAGATGCGTCGCTACACCCGAGAACTAAGATGGTCGCCTCATATAAAAGTGTACCGGCAACCAAACCCTTCCATCGAAAGGCAAGAAATGCTTCACGCTAGAAATAGGTGTGGCGGTGGTACTTCCGCAGTCGAACTACACTGGTTCTACCACATTCAAAGAATACTTCAGGGAAGCATCCTGTTAAACTAAATCTAAGTTTAGTTTAACAGGGTACTTGCTGGTGCTTAACGATAAACTAAATACCCCATTGTTAGACTTTGGCCACCTTTTTAAGACAAGAACTACCCTTCCACTCAAGAATTGGGACGTAATGGAAGACGCGACGGGGTCATGGTACATGCGCAATGAATTCTGTGTCGAATGAAAACACCATGGTTGCTTGGAAATATTCGGGACACGTGGTGGAACGTCAAGGTGGTAAAACCAGTGCAGTTCGACCGAGGAAGTACCACCGCCACACCTATTTCTAGCGTGAAGCATTTCTTGCATTTCGATAGAAGGGTGTGGTGTGGTTGCTGCAGTAAACTGTGATGACGACCCGCGAGTCCAATCGGTAATTGGAGGTTTATGGTGTGTATGCTGTTAAAGTCTGCGTTTAAGGTGACAGTGACAACTCCTGTGATGGAGCGGTCACCATATCGGTTTAACAATATGAGTTCCGGGTTTGATTTTCGGCTCAACATATCTACAGATTAGTTAAGTTTTATGCTTTACCATGGCAAGGCACGATTATAATGACGCACGACAGCAAAAATCTTAGGGTGAAGTCTTCATAAAGCGATATTAGATATAAAGTAGAATTCTAAAGAAATATGTAAACACATATTGTGACTGTGCATTTGTATATTTCTCGTCTCTCGTACACTCTAAAATCATCCTTGATGAGAATTTGAACAGACCGAGAAGATAAAAGAAAAATCCCAGTAATCCAAATAATATGGAGTCAGTAGCGCATTGCGGACGTTATCTGAATCGGGGAATTGTATCTGTAGCAAAGTTAGGTAACCACGATAAAGAGTGGTATACACGGCTTGACTTCAAAACAGGATTTTTTTAAGGACTTGTGTGGTTCGACCGGGGAGATACCAACGCCACACCTATTTCTAGCATGAAATAATTCTTGCTGTTCGGAAAAGCGGTGAGGATGGAAAGGCGACCACCAACAGGACCATAACATCAGGTGGACTGCATGCTCGTTTGCTACTTCAGTCAGATAAAAAAAATGCTTTTCTTCTCTTTTTTTATCTGACTGAAGTAGCAAACAAGCATGCAGTCCACCTGATGGTAAGGGGTCATTCCCGCTCATGGACATCTGTAATCGTACTCATATAGAACATAGGTTCTACCTGAAGTCAATCACAGATGCGTTGCTGCTCACGAGGACTATGATGGTCGCCTCATATAAAAGTGTGCCGGCAAACACACCCTTCCATCTCGCGCAAGAACTGCTTTACGCTAGAAATATGTGTGGCGGTGGTACTTCCCCGGTCGAACTACACTGGTTCTACCACCTTCAATCTAAAAAATAACTATCTTTGAAAGCATACAGTAACATCGGACAGTGTAAAAGTGTCCTTATACCGGTGTCGCGTATTGTCATGCTATATTTCCCACTTTCTGAAACTGATACGACCTTTCAGATAGAACCTACTTTCCTAATGAAAGGCAACCTTTATTATAAACTAGTTTTTATTTTTGCGATACACAAGTATATTAAAGGTAGTAGAACCAGTGTAGTTCGACCGGGGAAGTACCACCGCCACACCTATTTCTCGCGTGAAGCATTTCTTGCGTTTCGATAGAAGGGTGTGGTTGCCGGTACACTTTCACATAGGCGACCATCATAGTCCTCGGGAGTAGCAATGCATCTGTGTTTGACTTCAGATAGAACCCATATTCTGTATGAAGTTGATTACAGATGTCCATGGGCGGCAGTGACCACTTACCATCAGGTGGACTGCATGCTCGTTTGCTACTTCAGTCAGATAAAAAAAAAATTCAACTAGTTTCTTTCACGGCTTAGTCCACTTAAGTAACATTTAACATCTATCGTCAACCCATTATTGTCCCACTAGGCACGGGTCTTCTCTCGGAATGAGAGAGTTTTTGGGTCATCATCCACCGCGCTGGCCAAGTACGAATTGGTAGACTTCACACACCTCTGAGAATTTTTTTTTTAAAGAACTCTCGGGTGTGAAGGTTTCCTCACGATATTTCCTTCAACGAAACGCATCCAAATTTTCCATATATAAAAATGTACATTAAAAGGTTGATACAAATGCAGCCAGTTCTTTGACAACTACATTATCCAATACAAATATTAAATCATAAAAATTAAAATACAATGACTCCAGCATACAGCCAATGAGTAATAATGATGTCACCTGATTAAAATGGTGTTGCCAGCATGAGGTCAGAGGTATTATTTATCTGTGCT